>JAHPZR010020891.1:0-5000 GCA_019787425.1 Platygyra sinensis | reverse complement strand
AGATACAAGTGAATTTATGAGAGATCATACAGTTGAACTGTGGATTTAATTTTACCGCTTCATACAGTACCACCTTACTGATGATTTTCTTTCTGCTTGACAATATATATGAACATAGGCACGCAAGGCGTGCAAGAGTTATTTTTTTGTGAACTGAAAGGTTTCACAGATAGCAGAATTAAATCGATGACATGTAAAATGTTTTACTAAACAAACTACAGTAACCTGACACGTCTCCTTATCTTATTTTCTAACAGGCAATTTGATTCGTTCTTTGATACAACCCACACTGTGATTGGTGTGAAATGCGCACATGCATAACTCCCCATCACCCACCGATCTCATAGCCCTGTCAACCCCAAGAGGAATTTTTGCTCAAAAATACTCAAGCCGTTTAGAGAACTTTTCGCATTTTATACGAGTCGTAAGTTTATTCTTTTTACAAAACAACACTACTTCACCGAAAATAGAAAGAAAGAGAAAAAAAAAACTTTCTGATACATTGACAGTCTGATTTTGCACTTTAACTTGACGCCACACAGTCTTCAAAAAAATATCGAACTGAAATGAATGTCATAAAATAAAGCTATAAACTGCTACTGCAGAGACGTAAAAACAGTTTATAAATGAAAGCTTCTTTTTTGTTTAATATCCTGGAAACAATAGCCGACAATTTGTAAGCTCCAATTGAATTTATTCCCATATCAAAAATAGAAGTGTCAAGTTACCATTTATAACTAAAAGTAGCAAACATCTCGTGCGACCGATTTTCTCCGACACGAAAAACAAAAGTGTCAAGTTACCGTTTGTAACTAAAAATAGCAAGCATCTCGTGGGAACAGGTGCTGACGATTTGTTAGCTCTAATTGAATTTACTCCCTTGTGAAAAGCAAAAGTGTCAAATTACCGTTTGTAAGTGAAAAATAAAAATATCTCTCTATATTTGCATGCAACAAGAACAAAACAATCGTTACCTGTACTTATTGTAAACGTTCGAACTATTTCAAATCAAAATAGTCTCGTCTCCCCTAAAACACTTCCTAAGAACTAGAAGCAACGATGCGTGACGTCTAATTGAATTTACTCCTTGTGAAAAACAAAAATATCAAGTTACCTTTGTAACTAAAAATAACATCTCGTTCATTTGCATACAACTAGCTCACGCACTGTTTCAAACCTCAAGGCTCATCTCGTCCATAACTAAAATCCTCAACCTAACCCACCGAAAATGCCGAAGTAAACCCAATATATGAATACTTCCTCCTGTTTTATAGAAGAATAAATATGGCCGTTCTGAACTGTATCGGGATCAAATCTTCTCATACACCATTTACCTTTAAAACAAGAAATTTGATTGGCTGTTTATAGTAGACCCGATCTGATTGGTGTGACATACATACATCTCTCACTCACTCACTCAATCACTCACTCACTGATCCATTGACCCGTACACAACATACTTGACGCGCCGACTAAGAGGTATTTTTTTTACAAAAAATAACTCAAAAATTAGTCCTTTTTGCATAATTAAACGCTGATCACTCGCTCTTGGGCAATATTATGGGCATTCAAATGGTATACTCCTGAAATTAGGAAATAATTTCAAGTGAATTTTGTCAAAATTCTAATAATTTCCAGGGCCTTGTGCTGAAATTTTGTGTCAGAATGTCACATTAACACCTTAAAAGGTATAATTTGTCACCCATGATGTTAAAAAGTTGATCTTAATTATCATATAGACACAAATGTTTTACTCGAAAATACACCACTTGTAAATTTCAAATGAAACAACACCTGACACCCAAGTCGCATATTTTCCATATTCTCAATAGTTAAGATATTGATTTCAAATGATTTTGTTTTTTGGCACAAATGGTCAGAAAGAAAACTACACAGTGGCTTGAAGATGTTAATTGTTGTGCTTGTTCATAAACTGTTGTTACCACTATAAAATCAAAATCTTCATCCCGCTGTGTGATGTCGTCTTTTTATTATAGGCTCTGTCTCGCAAGGACTAGGAACTACAACATTCACAAATTTGATTGGCTGGAATTCATATTGAAAGCAGTCCAGATTTTCCCATCTAGATCGATGTTATTTTGCAGTGAAAAAGTTACAAATTATGATGCAAAATCATTGACTATTCCTAAACATAGGCACGCAAGGCGTGCAAGAGTTATTTTTTTGTGAACTGAAAGGTTTCAGAGATAGCAGAATTCTGAATCGATGACATGTATAATGTTTTACTAAACAAACTACAGTAACCTGACATGTCTCCAAATTACTATAGATATCATCTTATTTTCTAACAGGCAATTTGATTCATTCTTTGTTACAACCCACACTGTGATTTGTGTGACATGCGCAAATGCATAACTCTCCGTCACTCACCAATCTCATAGCCCTTTCAACCCCAAGAGGAATTTTTGCTCAAAAATACTCAAGCAGTTAAGAGAACTTTTCGCATTTTATTCAAGTCGTAGGTGTACCCTTTTACAAAACAACACTACTTCACCGAAAATAGAAAGAAAGAGAAAAAAAACTTTCTGATACATTGAAAGTCTGATTTTGCACTTTAAGTTGACGCCACGCAGTCTTAAAAAAATATCGAACTGAAGCTATAAACTGCTACTGCAGAGACGTAAAAACAGTTTAGAAATGAAAGCTTTTTTGTTTAATATCCTGGAAACAAAAGCCGACAATTTGTAAGCTCCCATTGAATTTATTCCCATAGCAAAAATAGAAGTGTCAAGTTGCCATTTATAACTAAAATAGCAAACATCTCATGCGAACTATTTTAATTCTCCAACACGAAAAACGAAAGTGTCAAGTTACCATTTGTAACTAAAAATAGCAAGCATCTCGTGGGAACAGGTGCTGACGATTGGTTAGCTCTAATTGAATTTACTCCCTTGTGAAAAACAAAAGTGTCAAATTACTGTTTGTAACTAAAAAATAATTTAAAATATCTGTCTATATTTCCATGCAACAAGAACAAAACAATCGTTACCTGTACCTATTGTAAACGTTCGAACTCTTTCGAATCAAAATAGTCTTGTCTCCCCTAAAACATTTCCTAAGAACTAGAAGCAACGATGCGTGACGTCTCATTGAATTTACTCCTTGTGAAAAACAAAAATATCAAGTTACCTTTGAAACTAAAAATAACATCTCGTTCATTTGCATACAACTAGCTCACGCACTGTTTCAAACCTCAAGGCTCATCTCGTCCATAACTAAAATCCTCAACCTAACCCACCAAATTTGCCGAATGAAAAAACCCAGTATATGAATACTTCCTCCTCTTTTATAGAAGAATAAATATGGCCGTTCTGAACTGATCGGGATCAAATCTTCTCATATACCATTTACCTTTAAAACAAGAAATTTGATTGGCTGTTTATAGTAGACCCGATTTGATTGGTGTGACATACATACATCTCTCACTCACTCACTCACTCACTGATGCATTGACCCATCCACAACATACTTGATGCGTCGACTAAGAGGTATTTTTTTTACAAAAAAATAACTCAACAACTGAATACTTATTCATGGAAGTGCTTATAAGCCTGATGAGAAAAAAGTAAAGAGGACAAGCAAAGGTTGGTGGAATTAAATTCCACTCATTGCCATAATTGCAAGCTAAATGCCAGTACAAAACAGTTGCATTCAATGAGTTTTAAAAACTGTTCTTGTTTGCCATATAATAAACATCTTAGGCCCTGTCCAAACGTATCCAGATATTTCTTCCTTCTGGATACAGCTTCTTCCACATGCATTAAGCAAATCTGGATATTTTTGAATCTGCTCTCTGGAGTGGAAAATAATAAATCCACTACAAATCCGGTTAACTGTTGACAGGGTTTTATCATGTACTGGTAATACTTGAGTAATCAGCAACCATACCTTCATGTTTTCCTCATTTGTTAAAAGTGTTGCAAACATGGACTGTTTGCTGCTGACAATATCAGAGAAATCAAGTTCTCCAATCTCCTCATGGTCAACCAAACTCAACAAAAAGCACACTGAAATGAATAAAATAATAATCATCAGCATAAAACATCTTACAGATTACGTCAGCCAGGAAATCTGGGAGATGCAAACAAGAATTCTGACCTTATTGAATGCCTACATTCATTGAATGTTGGTTGTGAGAATGTGGTATCACATCAGGGACAATGTCCCTTTGTTGATCATTTTTTACTGTTTTCACCATCTCTCCACTAGACCATATGTGAGTTAATTACGGGCAACTGCATTGCCAGTGCAAAATACTCCTCCCTGGGAAAAGGGGGGCTTCTTTTGAGAAGGACTTGAAAGATATCCCATTAGGGTTTTTTGGTATACAGCATATTTTGGGAAAATTGATGGGAAATGAGATTTTTATATCAAGTATTTGGAAGTAATGGGAAACAGGATTTAGCCAAAAATTAATGGGATATGGGATACTCAGTACCCCCACCCGCTAATGGGGCCTCAAAATTGTCTGTTTCATAACCGCTAGATCTCCCACAGAGTAGCAAATAAGATACTTTGGATGTGATGGGCAGAGACTTCTAAGGTGTATTTACCAATTTGTTGGTTAGACAGGAAGAGGGGTGGAGGCTCTAATATCTTGCACTTTTGCAATTGTTTGGCTTAAGCCATGGAGAAATGAAGTTGTTTTCGTGTGTACATGTGTATGTGTATATATAATTGGCCACTCCCCAATGGGGCTTATCAGGACCAATGTAAACAAATATTCAAATAAACATAACTAGGTTAAGAATTCTAATTGGCAGGAGGCAGACCAGTTGGCTATTTACAAACATAGCGTAGAAGCTGAACTCGGGGCTACCAATAACAACATCAGCTAGTTGTCAGAACAGGATTTGAACCCGGGACCTATGCTCTAACCACTCTGCCACGCTGCCCCCTTTCATCTGAGGTTTCTGGTAAGGGTGATGAATGACAACCCAGGCCCCTCCCTCCCCTCCCTGGCCAATTGAAGACTTACT
>JAHPZR010020890.1:17500-28271 GCA_019787425.1 Platygyra sinensis | reverse complement strand
TTTCTCATTCAAGAACATTTTTAAAAGATTTGCACAAAAATTTTGTCATCATTTTACATAAAATCATTCACTTAGAAAATTTCCTATTTTCTCTGAGCCAACCATAATTCAGAACTAAGATGTGCATTTTGCACAGGTGTTACACGTTTTGTACTGCTCCCAGCCAATCAGAATCGCAATGCTTTCACATATATAATAATAATAATAACAATAACAATAACACTATCAATTATAACAATAACAATAATAATAATAATAAATTTCTCGCATCCAAAATTTATCTATCTGGGCAGAGAAAGGTACTGAGAGTAATGTGTCTTACCCAAGCAACTTTAAGCTAGGGCTTGAACCTGGAGTTCTCAATACAGAGTCCTTTGTCTCAAACTCAACAAGCAAATCCAGTACTTACATCCACGTTTATAAAGTAGTTAAATGAGTCTATGTGTTGCTTGACAAGTCCCTTGACCTGCAAATATATCCCCCCTTTAACAATCTTTAAATAGCGTCATATAATAGCTTATCAATAGCACAATTCAGTGATCAGACTGGATTACTCTTCAATGTAGATTTTTAATACATGTAGATTATTAATTATTGAGTATTTAAGAGGGCCACAAGTTAAATTAGTTGTGTTACCCTCTAAAAATAAAGATTGATTGATTGAATGTACTTGCAAATGTCCTTGTTTGGACTGCTCTTGCTTATGGAGTATAAGTTAATAAGGGGACTTACTACCTTTTACGTGCTAATTTTTGCGGGCACTTAATTTTGCCAATTTGGAACACGGATATTTTGCAAGCATTAATTTTCGCGATTTTGCAAAAAAATGACAAATTTAGGGCATTAAGTTTTGCGAAAATTGACAAAAGACAGACTTAGAAAACCGTTTCTTTTCTTGAATGATCACTTAAATAACGATTGATTTACCATCATGATTTGCAATTAGGTAATAGACATAGCGTTTATCATACAAATCATTTTGATGACTGCACGAAATTTGTTCACTATAAAAGAGCTATATGTACAAGAAGACTGAGAAATGAGTGACTCGGATGAAGAACGTGCTGACGTACAAGATAAATAGACTGATGATAATTACCATGTAGCTATAAACCCAGTTAATCACTGATTAGTAATAGTAATTGGACCGAGTGGAGTACAATTCAGCGAGTAATCGAGCGAGTAATATTGAAATCGGACGAGCATGAAGCGCAAGGCCGATTTGAAATTACAAGCACGATTACTCCCTGAATTTTACGACATGAGATCTAATTACTAATTAATTAATAAGAAATTTCGGAAAGAAAATGTCTTCTGAGAACTTTTGAACGAAAATGTTTGTAGCGCTTTTCCTAAGTTTTGAAACTGTAGAAAAAATTGCTAAGGAAGCCATTGAAGCACGCGTAATTGGCGTGAAAATCACGTGGGCATCCAATTACAGGTGTCCGATTACAAAAGTTCAAATCGGACAGCTGTAATTGGACACCCACGTGATCGCGCGCCGATTACGTGACAAATAGGCGTGCGGAGAACCAATCACGATTGAGAATTTTGTTATAGATACGATTAAAGCAATTATAGAAGTATATTAAATTTTGCGAGTTTAATTTTCGCGTATCCTAATTTTAGCAAGTCTTTAATTTTGCAATTTGTTAAAAATCGCGAAATTAAAGCCTCACGAAAATTAGTACGAATAAGGTAGTTAACTATATGTAAACAGCTTCAATTATGGGGCAAGGCTATTTTACAGTCCTGCAAGCCCGAGCCTTTACCCCCGTGTGTCTTTAAATGCAAGCCCAAAAAAATTCCCTGAAAAATCTGAAAAAGGGCATAATGGGGTGCTTTAATTACTGCAATTGTATTGCAAATATAGGTCACATGCATATTGCGATATTATTGTGATAGTGTAGGTATACTATTGCAATAGTATTGCGATAGTTCTCAGGAATGTCTATATTTACTTAATGCCTTACACTTTAAGAAATATCTAAGAAGCAGTAGTCAACACAGGTACACAATCATGGATGGTGCAACCCTATTGGTGGTTCAAGAATCAAGACGCTAAAAATGCTAGGTGCAGTAGGTGGTATGTTTTTAGTTTCTTTTTTACCTTTATTCTGACCTTGAAAATCAAATCTGGTTGGAAAAAAGGTGTCTTTATTTTCCAAAGAAGTTAAAATGTAAGAAGTATGGAAACTATCAAAACTATCGATAGTTCGCTACACTAGCGCAATTGTTATCGATTTTTCATTTTCACCATCAATCCATTGCTATCGCAGCATTAACATCGCAATTCATGGATAGTTTGATGTATTGTTACAGCCTTAACGCACATGTCTGTCAATGTCTACCTTTAAAAAAGCTGGTAAAAGTTTCCATTTGTCCTAAAAACAAGCAAAACAACCAATTAAAACTGTGATAAAATTCAACTTTTACAAAGTCAATGAACAAATTGCTTCATTTATTCATGTATGAAGAACGGTTACTCAAAAAAAAAAAACATCTAAAATACCATGAGATACTCCTTTTGAGTAGTGCACAGAAATTATTAGCCTTATTTGAAGTCCATAATTTATTTTAGGAATTTAATTGATATTAAGAGTGTAAGACGAGAAATCAAAAAGGACTGCTTTCACCAAACAGAACCCATTTCGACCTCTCTGGAGTCCACACGTCATACAAATTGGTCAAACATCAAGAACAAGATGGTATCTCATTGACAACAATTTTCTGTTATAAGCACGTTTTCTTTCCATTTTTCCACTCCCCGGCCAGATATTAAAATACACCAATTAATTAGGGTAAGACAATCATACCTCAACAGCTTTGATTGGCTTTGAAACATCTTCCAAGTTTCCTGTAATTTTTCCCAGTGTTTCAAATTCCATTGCTACCATTCCTCTACTACTGAATCACACTGCATCAAGCAGGAACCTTGCTCTATCGTCTTATTATCACAACCACCCGGCCTGCAAAGAATATAAAAACCTAACTTGTGCCGTATCCGTACCCTTCTAAATCCACTTTATTTTTAAGGAGGGTGTACACCCCATAATTTTCCTTCTGGCAAAATATGATGATCAGTCTCATAATTTCCTACATGTACACGAGAGGGTCACGATCCCACACGTGTCATAGCAGGTATGTATAATTTAGACTTTTTTACTTTCATTTCAGTTGTTATAATTCATACAAAAAATTCTGATAAGGCCCAAACAAACACAAGCCACAGCAACCAGGCTACCGTTTTGGTTGAATTATCTATCGTCACATGTACAATGTAAGACAGTTCGACTCAGAATCGTCCCCGACTTTCTCTGTGCGACCTTGTAGCTCAGTCGGCAGAGTAACGGTAGATCTATTCCGGAGGTCGTGGGTTCGATTCCCACCGAGGTCAAAAGATTTTTTCTTTGCCTCGTGTGGTTCCCTGTTTCCCTTTACTAGGGCTAACGCCCAGTGGGTTATTCATGGGTTTAAGTAGCACTATAATTTACACTTCAGAGTTAATTCTCTGGTTCCACTATCAGAAGGAAATAGTTTCCTCTTTTTTGGATCGTGCGCTCTTCCTCTTAGCCACTGTCTGCAACTGATTCTCTATCGTTGTGGTCTCCTATGGCCTATTTTTAAAGAATATCTTCAATTTGGCATTATTTCACGATTGCTTGAACTTCCTTACCTCAGTTCCTCTCGTCCGCCATCTTGGATTTGGTACGTCCGTTTGGAGGCTGGAACGAGCTTTCTGAACGAGTGAAGACTGGGTACGCAGTTAGCCTGACTAACTTCCTGGCCCCAGTTGTTCAAAGGTTGGATAACGCTATCCAGCGGATAAATCGCTTTTCACCCCGGTGCAATAAACGAAAATGGCAGCTCATCCTCTTTCCCAGAGCCAAACGTCACTCTTAGCCGGCAAGGCCTTGACGCGAAAGAAAGGTGTGACCCGTGATCTGGTTGCCTGGATCCGACAAAATATCCACTGCACTGGTTGGTTCACTCCTGTCCCCTAGCCTGCGAACGCAGATATCAGCCTTGGCAGATATCTATACCTTTACTAGCACCATCTGCACGGCGCCCCCCCCCCCCCCGGGGGGGGTACTCCCTTATATGGGCTATATAGGTATGTGCGGCCCAAAGGGTATGGTTTTTCAGAAACTGAACACAGAAAGGCTGACCGTACGGTTGGGGTTAACTGTTTTGTATTTTCCAATACTTTCGTCAGGCACGGCCTGACTTCTTCAGGGAATGTTTACAACTGAGAAAAGACGTCACAATTTAATCGTTGTTGTTTAAATTGTAACGTCTTTTCTCAGTTGTAAACATTCCCTGAAGAAGTCAGGCCGTGCCTGACGAAATATTGGAAAATACAAAACAGTTAACCCCAACCGTACGGTCAGCCTTTCTGTGTTCAGTTTCGTCAAGCCTTTAAATTTGCTGATCAGAACCTACCAGGTTCCAGTACTTTTGATTTGTCCGTTGGCCCTTTCTAGAGTTTAAAGTTTATGGTTTTCAGCCGTTCTGGTCATAAATAGGGTATCGATTTTAGCTAATTTTGGCCACTTTGGTCATAAATTGGGTATGGCTTTTGTTCTCTAGCCTTGATATGGGTATGTTTTTAAGCCGAGAAGCCACGTTTTCATCATTATCAACAAAAGTCCTTTATAAATTGTGTTTACGGTAATTTAACATTGGTATGGACTAGGGAACTAGTTATAACGCAGGTCTGAAACAGGATCTTGTTGTAATGGTCGGGTCATAAATAGGGTTTCGAATTTTTTGGTCAGGTCATAAATAGTGGTAGGGAATATCGCTGATTTTGGTCATAAATAGGGTAAGGGTTTTGGCAAGTGGGTCGCACACCCCCACCCAATTTTTCTGGGAGTACCCCCCCCCCCCCCCGGGAGCGGGGAAGATGAACCAAATCGCGCGCTGTGATTGGCTACCCGAGCGGGCAAGATGGAGCCATCTTGCCCGCTCGGGACTGCCCGCTGCATCCCGAAAGCAAAATTTCACCAAAAGCCATATAATAAATCCTTTATTGACCAAGCTTGTTCGGTCAAGATGGCTGGATATTGGCCTCGTTCTTTTTTTGCGAGTTTATGGACCTCGACTTCTTCTCGGTCCATAAACACGCAAAAAAAGAACTTGGCCAATATCCAGCCATCTTGAACTCACACTTGGTCAATAACCCATACGGTAAGGCCCATCAGACAATAAAAATGAATGGCATATCAGGCTGAAATCAACTTCCTTCTACAGCGCTCCGTCAAGCTCTATAGCTGATCTAAAGAACTGAATAATGTGACTAAACTTAGAATGAACAAATGAGACCGGATGAGTTTGGCCATTTGCCATCATTTGAAAAACTCGTTCCAGTGGAAAGGACTGTTCCGACTGCTCCATTTCGCTATCCACCGAATCGACTGTGTAACTCATCAACGAGCATGAAAATAACATGGAAAAACAAGAGAAAATTGGTTCCCTGATTTTCACATCATTCTATTAGAAAGGAGAAAATTAAAGAATGCAGCTGTATTCTGAATTTGCATAGCACTGCAAATTAAATATTAACGATAAATTGGCCCGCTATGAGCCAATCACAACGAAGTCGTCTCTTTCACATAAGGCATGTTATAATTAATAAGCCGTCAGTATCTTCCAGTGCTTGTCTTCTATTGGTTTTACGTTTTGATTCATGTGCTAAAGTGATTAAGAGGTGTCGGTAAATAAATGCAGGTAGATAATATTAGTTTTACATCTCAAGATCTAAGACGCAACATGGGATTTGATGTCCTCCACTTTGTCAGTTTCCTTGCTGTGATCGTATCAGTGACCTCCAAGAAAACCTCAAAAGGTATATTTCTTCTGCCATGCATATGACAGCAATCTGCTTCACCCACGTTCACAACTTACACCGATTCTTAATTCTTTAAAACGCAGGGCAGCCAGACATTTGTGCCAATGGCATTTCCTATGCCAACTTCAAGCTTCACAGCAAATCCTACTTAAATATAACAAGTGTCGGTACAGAACTTGTTAAAGACCTCACAGAATGTGCCTTTGCGTGTGTTTCCAAAGATTCCTGTTTCTCTTTCAACCTGGCTCGGAATAAAGCATTGCTGCGGCTGTGTGAACTGTTGCCGTCAAACTTATACAGCAGGGCGGACAAGGTCGTTACCAGCCAATCATACGATCATTTCGGTATTCCGGTAAGGTTTTACTACTTTTAAGGGGCCGGCTAACAAACCATGCCACTTTCAATTCGGTAGAGGAACATAAAAACACTTTATTCTGCAGCTTTTCCTTTTTTGCCTTGAAAAGTTAGTAATGTACTTAAAGATGTTTTTACTTATGGATGGATGTTGGGAATTGATTGTTGCACTGAGAGAAATTTACATAGATGAATCCTTCTATTTCTGCGTGCGCACATTTAAAGCTCCTAGAAAAAAAAACAGAACAATTTTTTTAACAGTTTTTTTCCGCTGTTTTTAACTTTTCAAATCCTTTTAAGCAGTGCTTTCCTCACATTTCACATTTCTTACTAATGTTTCCAGTGCCTCAGAAGCAAAACATCTGCCTTCATGGTGTGTATTAATCAAATGAATAACTTCTGCAAGCTCACTAATGAGATCTATTTCAGACGCCGAACTTTTCATGAGTCGATCTTGATTCGAATTTCATCCGACGGCTCAAATTATGAAAAGCGGGCCTCTTTATTCAGGCGTCGAACTCAATTTGCCGAACTTAGTTAAGTTGGAACCAAATCATATCAAATGTCAGCGATTTTCATACAAAGTGTCGTTCCAATGCTGAAATCCCCGACTGAGCTATGCGAGTAGAACGGCTAAGCCGTTCCAAATTTAAATAGCCATTGTTAACTGACTCAGACGTCGAACTCAGTTTTCATCACGGTGCTTAATTCACTGAACGAATAAGGTTCGGCTCATGAAAAGTTCGGCGTCTGAACTGGGCCTTTAACCACCCTTTTAAATTAATAATCATAAAGAGACTACATACATATAACAGTTTTAACAAAAAAATAGTTGCTACAGCGAGAAATTCTTAGACAACCTCAAACCCATTGATGGTGGACTTAACAGCAAGTGGGACACTACACATGAATTTTTCAACACCTGAACAGCAGCTGATGTCTTCATAAGATTACTGACTGATTGTGGTTTTTGGCAACAAGAATATGCATGTTAATTTTATAACAATTTTTTGCCGGTATTGCTTTTTATTTATGTTTGCTCTCGGCCAAATTGAACACAGGAATAGCTAAGATAACAAAAAGCACTTATAACGAAACTTCGAAACGAAATGTTCTCAGGTGACTATTTCGAGGGTTAGATCTCACATTAACGGGCGGAAGAAAAAACAAAGTAAACGCTACTATTCTATCAAAGTTCTAAAACTAGGAGAAACTGGCTTTCTTAATGGAAAGACCAAAATGAAAAAAAAAAAACTGGCTGAAATTTAGAAAACAGTCTTAAGAAAATGCGCGCGCTGATTGGTTAAAATCGTGTTTTATACTCTGATGAAACATAGGTTTTTGACCAATCAGAGCGCGCGGAGGGTCCTATCTATGTTATAAAACTCAATAGAAACATAGAACTGGGCACGAACTGTGATGGCACGAGCACGATTTTCTTTTTCCTTTTTCGTCGCGGTGTTTTCTAAAAGAAGTAGAAATCATGCTCTCCGTGCTTCTATCGAGTTATAGAAACACTCGTGAAAGTTTGGAAGAACTCGAAAAAGCTGTGAAAACACTCGACTGCGGCTCGTGTTTCCACAGCATTTCTCGTTCTCCCAAACTTCCACTCGTGTCTGCGGCTATAACTCGGTAGAAACACAGTGCATGTTTTCTATTTCTTAAATGCTAATATGTATAAGTATATGTAAAACATAAACAAGTGTGCTACCTAAATTGTAAAACCCATTAACAAAACGCCTAATTACTCGGGCTTTCCAAAGGAAACGCCCGAGTTGAAATTTCGGCTTCGTTTTTTTTTTCGTTCAGCCACAGTTTGCAATTCTTTAATTAATACGCATGCGCGAAGATTTTGATGAGCACATGGCATGGTGCAATGGCGGACGGAGAAGAGTTTATGCTGTGGAAGATCAGCACAAATACTGTGTACGGATACAAAACGGATACAAAATGTGCACACAGCGTTCGCGGTAGACCGACACTAAGGGATGAGGAGCGCTTTCGGAACAGGTTGGTCCGCAAACCTTACGAGAGATCTCTTTATGAGCGAACATTTATAAGTGAACCTTTCATCGAGAAACATGCTATATCAACTGAGTTATGTAATGTTAATCGAGAGAAGCATAAACTAAAGTCTCATCGTGTATGTAGACGCGATCGTGAACCAAGCAGAATACCAATAAGAAGTTTGAAAAGTGTAAGGAACAAAAGCAGAAAGGTTAGAGAATTTGTCTATGCCAAGAGCCCATTCTGTCTATGCACGTCACGGTATTCTTTCGTGTATACCCATGTCATGTCATCATCATCATTGTACTGTTATGTAAATGCTAAAAATATATTTAGGAAAACGAAGTTTAACCTCGGCTATTGATCAAATATTGTTCGTGTGAATTCTTTTTGAAAGCGTGGAGCTCATTCGTTTTGCCGATGTTTGTTCCGAAATGAATATTTAATCAGTGGCGTGTAACTTAACACTCCGGTAGTACTTCCCAAGTAGACTCTGTGACTCCATTTCCGGTCACCCCGCGCTAAGGTTTGCGTACTATAAACGCTCCATTTTGCCTGCGATTTACCCAACCCGGAAAAAAAAACGCCTTCACACTGCATAACAAATATGTTTTACGCATACTGTATACATAAGTATAACCCTGCATCTCCAACATACCGAGACAAAAACAGTTACAATATAAACCCATAATTACAAAAAAGCCTTACCGAAGTACGTTGAACAAAAACAATGTTTCGCTCCAACTCAAAGCCCGAGAGAACGCAAATATGCGTCTAGTTGTCAAAATAATCGTACTATCAATATATATGTTGGTGAATTTCAACAAAGTGAAGCTTACAAACAGTTAATTATTAATGATGTGCATTACGAAAAGAGGAAACCAGGCATTTAAAAAACTTTTTTTCGAAGTGAAGAAAGGATTATTCAGTCCAAAGAAAGAGGTCAATAAGTTTGTCATATGAAACCTTCATTTCTCACGAGTCATTTTGGAAATAATAAGGACTAAAAAATTTGGACTCTGACGACTATGGTTAGCCAAATGTTGCAAAATTCAACAACATGCACATTCATATTCAACAACTTATATTTATGTTCAGCAAGATATATTTAGTAGATTTTAGACATGCCCGACCTGCTGGAGTTCATATGTCTTACTTCACTTTATTTTTTAATTTACCTAATTTTACTTTACTTTAAGAAATTTCCAGTTCATTTCGAATTACAAGCGTATTTCGATCACCGGCGACATTTGATCGCAAAGACTAATGATCTTAAAGACTGTATGAAGCTAATGTAGTCTAGATCAGTTGCGCTATGGTATCGTTTGGCGACTGCTCGATCTCTTCGGGATTGATCGTAATATTAATCCACGTCTCTGATCGGAATTGTTTTCTTTTTTTTTTCCATTGGTTATCGTTTCCATCCTTCGTTTAAATCTCCTTATGTTTTCGCCGATTGTCCGTCCAACCCGATCACGGGAAGATTCAGTCAGCCTGTAGCCGAGAGGCAAGATGCTGGTTTGGAACAGTTCAAACACTTTTTGAGGCGGCCAATAGATTTCTCTCAATCTCCAAGCTGCTTCACAGTTCATTTGTAGTGTAAACACGGGATTGTTTTCTTCAACAAAGGGTGGTACTATATGAATAAGAAGTGGATGGATCGGGGGTTCTAAGAGCTCTGAAAAGAGCTCCCGATCACATTTATCTTCGCTTTGCTCGTTCATCGCGTTGACAGGTGTTGAATAAACCAGCAGCTGTACGAAGCTGCTGTTTTGAAATTCGCGGAAAATCATAAATTTTCCAAATGAATGATTTTCTTGAATAGGCTTTTGTTTCGTATTGGCAACCATTGTTATTCAGTCATGGGCTGAAAACAATGGCATCAGCCCCATTTTCGAATGGAACTCCGACTTAAAATTTTAGAACTGAAAGGGATAGTGGTTATCCTTCACCAATTTTCAAAATCAAAACGGATTCTGTTTAAGGAAAGATCCATCTTCCATTTCCCGCTCTTGGGTTTTTGGAAGCTAGTTTGAGTTTTCAGAAAATCGCTCTGGAATTTGGCTTCCATACAAAAAATACCCTTTTTTTCGTCATTTTCAAGGTTAAAGGGATAGGCCTTACACTTTGTAAAACGTCTTCCTTTTATGTGCAAATGAAAGATTAACCATTCCTCTTCAAAAGCCCGCTCTTGGGTTTTTAAGTTGTTGCTTCTGTAAATCTGGGAAGCGAGTTTTATTAACGCCGGTTGGCTGATTTCGGCTCTTTCTTCTCTTATTCTGGGCTAATGAGCGGCGCTCACATTCAAATTTCCCCGCTTCAGTGGTTATGAATAATTAATGATGTCCAAGCATTCTGCCCGATGATTTATATTCAACAACACGTATATTTTTTCAACTTCAACTCAAATAATTTGATACTAGCAAGCTCACAAATTTCACTCCTTGTAGAAAGGTTTCTAGAGCAACTGAGGCCATGAGGGCTGGACTGGCGGGTCCCAGTCTGACTTGACGTGGGAAGGGATGAGGTTTTTATTGATCCCGTGAAATATGTATTTAA
>JAHPZR010020890.1:5000-12500 GCA_019787425.1 Platygyra sinensis | reverse complement strand
TCTAATACTTATTAATCTATGAACTATAATTCTGTTTGTGTGGCAAATCAATAAAATAGATAAATAATAATAACTAAATACAACTTTTTGTTACATTTATTTTATGCTTGTCACATACAGATTGACAAAATAAAAACGTTTTTAATCGACTCTCAGCCTGAGGAATTTTCTTAATACGTGTTTAAAACGTTCTTATTAAAAAAGGTTCTTATAAAAAAGAGTGTATGTGCCCTCGTGCATCACTTAAATTATCAATTTAAAATCATCAAAAATTTCACCTCTAAAATTACCGTCAATTTTACTTATGATAATTATTTCGAAGTCGATAAAATTAAAACACCACATTTTATGAGAGTAAAATAAATGTAATAATTTAAAAGAAACGTAAACTCTGCATACGAGCCAAGTGACCCATCAGGCCAGAGCTTATCCCAGTTTTTCTGTAGCATGATGCTCCCCACAGGATGGAATGGTAGTAAATTGCAGGGTTACCCCCAGCCTTTAATTCACCACTACCCTTTTCTGCAAAATAGTAGAGAGAAGCACTTTGAGAGTACACCGTCTTACCGAAGAACACAACACAATGTTCCTAGCCAGGGCTCGAACCAGGACCGCTCGATCTGGCTTTGAGCGCACTAACCATGAGACCACCGCGCCTCCACAAAATGTAATGATCTAAAGGATTCTAATTCGGTGAATTGTGGGAAAAAGCAAGGTTTTTTTTCTCCTCTCTTAGTCTCCATGCTCGAGTGGACCGTGCCAGAACAGTGGAATCTGCGAACCAGTTTATGAGACAGCCAGCTTCACGTGCCTTTGTGGAAAAAGATACACGGGAAGGAATTGTGAAAAAGGCAAGATTCCGTTATTTTTCGTTATACAGTTATATTTTGTTGCTGTGACTTGATATATTTTTGATAATTCTTTTAGGCGCCATCGAACTCTGTTTGCCTCCGACCTCTCTGCTTTTCCAAGTTTCGGTTGACTTTCCTAAGGTTTTGATAGATGCTCCTACCTTCCCACCGCGCAGCAAATTGCATTATAATGCCTGCTTGGTAGTATCAGTGGCTGGTTTACGCAGTGTGGGACCTACTGAAGTCAATTTCCAACTTGCTATCTCGGAAGGCATGTGTTCCTTTCCTCTCTTGCTCCAAAGTTTTTTCTTACTGACCTTTCCTGGGTACGTCATGAATATCGCAGGAACTTTTACAGAAAAAAAAAAAGCTTCGTAGTTTCTTCGATATGGCTTGTGTCATTTTCCAGATTCCTGAGCCATACAGGAGCGTAGGTTTACAATAGAAGCGAAGAAACGCGGTTTAGTTTCCGTACAAATGCAGGAGGTATTCCAGATTGACTATCCTTATTATCTTTCCTCGAGCCTACACTGACTCCGCTGACCATGACAATACTACTCTGATCAGTAAGTGAAGTTTTGCAGCATCTTCTTTGCTGTTTGCTGTCCCCATTGATCTTTATAACGGTTTTCAGTTGCATCATGAGAGAGTTGGAGGATTCTCGTCGTTCTACTTGATTTTATCATGCTGTTTGTTATAAGACTTATAAGTGCACATCACCGGTCGTCTCTGCCATCAATGCCGGATTGCTGGTTTGAAGTGGATATATGCTGCTTTTCTTGAGAAATAAGGCATATCATCATCATCATCATCATCATCATCATCATCATCATCATCATCATCATCATCCTCAAGGAATTGTTGGGGGATCGTTGCGCGGCATCCCAAAACACGGCTGGGAAGGAGACTAACAAACTCCTAGATGCCCTTTCTTTCATCTATCTGGAGAGATTCACGTGGTTTTTCTGAACTGCTCTCCGTGCTCGTTCATGTAGCTCAATTGGTGGCCCCGATGTTCTCAGGACTTATATTGGCGTTTAAATCACGTATCTTGACTTGGCGTATGGAATCATACACTTTCGAGGAGCTGTATAAGACCATGCGCCAAGATGAGCGTTTTGTCATCTGCTGTAGTGCTGGGTGTAGCAGGTGGAGTATTTGTCCTTGGACTGCCTCGTTCCCAGACGCCTCTCTCGCTGCCAAAGTGGTGAGCGCGCAAGGGAGGAGGGGAAGGGGAAAGGATGCCTTTCTCTTTCCCGTGATCCCTCGCGTGTTCCTCCCCAGTTTCTCGTGCTAATTAGCCCGCCTGCTTCACCCGTTTTGCGACTGAAATCGAAGCGCCTGAGGAGGAGGCAGGTCCTTGGATCTGACCGCGATAATCCTTGGTGACACTGGATTCCTTTCCATAAAGGCCTTTGAGCTGATTTGCTTAAAGTAAATGCTGCCCCTTCTACGTGAGTATGTTGTTCATCCTTGTGCCTAGAGAAAACCGGCAGTTGTTCTCCGGTTGTCAGTCCTAAATATCATGCCTCATTAAACTCGCTTTCAGAGATAACAGACATTGCGATCTTCAATCCACGGATGGTTTATTAGTCCAGTCAGTTTCACCAGGGTCCCCTTTGTTTCCTTCTCTACGGAGCTGACATGAGATTAGATTTATAGCAGGCATTGATTTATGGAGATGGAGAGGGTGGGAAGCGAAGCTACTGCGGATAAATCTGGAGCTTGAATTGCTATAAGTTTTAAAATGTGTGTTAATATAAAGTTCTTTATCCCTAATATATAAGTAATAGGATTAAGTGCATTACTGACCGTATCTGACATTGTTTTTTATTATTTAAAAATCAGTTGATGAGGACTGCAGTTGTTTATCCGAGTTAGCCCGGAAGAAGTCGTGTGAAACAGGTGAGCTTCAGTGACGGTGGCACAGTCACTCCAAAGCGATGTAGAATAAATTGCACCTGCAAGAGTATAGTAACTCATACACATGTCATAGAAATATTCGCATCATGTAGCGCAAACAGAATTCTATAATTCCTAGAAAAACCCATTCTTTTTCAAACACCGAAAGAAAGGCGCCAGTTGTTTAGCTGTTATCAATTTGAATGTACAACTAATCGAAGATCGAAGAAGAGCATGTCTAATTGCTACGCGGATGTAATACATAGAGGATAATAAATGGGTTGCGCGTAGATATAGAATTTCTCCTCGAGTGTTCAACTTGATATGTCACGAATGAGCGCAGCGAACGAGTGAGATATATATGTTATTTGCCGGCTGGGAGGTCCGTATAGTGAAAAACTGTGACCGAGGTCTTTAAAATGCTGCCCGAGGCCGCAGGCCGAGGGCAGCATTTTCAAAGCCCGAGGTCACAGTCTTTCACTATACGGACCGACCCTAAGCCGGCAAATAACTTATTTATTTTTTTCCTGCGATAATTTGGCTTACAATTGGGTTTACACAACTTTGTTATTGAATTGGTTTACGTGCCGTCTACAAACCATCGTAAAAAATCTAACGAACGAATGAGCGAGTAAACTCAGACACTACCCAAAGAAAGATATATCAACAGATTTACTTTGATTTGCTTTATTGTAGTTGCATCTAATTCACCAGTTAAGTTCTCCAAAAGTGTTTTCCCGATAGTGAAATTTCGCGCAAAGTTTGACTAAAGTTGCACTACAAGCACAATTTCTATCAGTCGTTGCGAATCACTCGAAATCAGACCTTTTTACCGTAAATTGAGTAGCAGAAAGCGAGGAAATTCGTTAAGTATATTCTACAGAATTTCTCTTAAATACAGCAACTATCAGAGAGGCTAAACTCGACTGCATTTGACTTCTTTTAGCTTAAAATTGTGCGGTGAAAAACACAGAATTACGCGCCATTACAACGCCGAGTACAATCAACCACACAAACTCTCAGAGATACAAAATACTCAATTGAATCTACTTACAGTGACCTTCCTTGCTATTTAAAAGTGAGCAGAGGTAAACTTCCGTTGATTAATCGTCCATGGAAGTGTAAAAAGGGAAAAGATCACTGAAAGATCGACGATTATACCGCTAGTTCATTCACGAAACCTAGCTGTGCCGGATTTCATACCGTGAGGGTCTGGGTATGAGTCCGTCTATTATGGGATTAACAACACAAGACCCATATATTCTGAAAGAGCACACCGACCTTTACAAAATCCTCAAGTTTCGTGTTAATTGGGCCAATATCAAACAAGATACAGCCGTTCAAAAACTTCAAAATTTAGTAACAAATGTATGGATTGCCGGACACTTGTCCGGAAATCCATACATTTCTTTGCAAATTTTGAAGTTTTTGAATGGCCGTATCTTGTTCAATATTGGCCCAATTAACACGAAACTGAAAGATTTTGTAAAGCTCGGTGTGCTCTTTCTGAATATATGGGTCTTGCGTTGTTAATCCCATAATAGACGGACTCGTACCCAGGCCCCCAACGTATGAAATCAGGCAATGACAATTTCACCCGCGCTGTTTCCCGCCGTTACCGTGGTCAGAGATAGGAAAATCCGGACCGCGCTAAGAACCAATCAGATTGCAGGATTCGTTACTGTGCCCTCTTGGAAAAAAAGAAATCAAGTTAAACACAAGAAGAGAAATTCCATGTCTACAAGGAGCCATGTTCTGTTTATGATATAAAAATACTAATGACGACTTTTTTGACGATTTTCCGAAGATTTTCGAACACTTTAAGATTTACCGAAGATTCTCCTAAGATAGTCCGAAGGCCAGTTCGTTTCCGAACATTTTCCGAAAATTTACGAAGATTGCCGAAGAAGAACCGAAGAACACATCTAAGTACTATTTAAGGGATTTTGTAACAACGACATTAGCAATGGTGATCTTTTCACTTCTGAAAACAAAATATTATTTTTTTGTATGAAATAACATGTTATTTGAACGTGTGAAGATATGTTTATGCGCGAAAGCTCACCTGGGCTGGATTGTTCAAAGCCTGATTAAGCTAACCCAGGATTAGTGAGAATTATGAATTTCAATTTTGTAACTTCTTGGTGAGGTGTTCTGTTTATATTGTCTGCCCTACAGTTTTAAGCTGTAGTAATCTCGAATTACACCAAACGTTAGAAGAGAAAAACATTTTTAGACAAGAAAAAAAAGTGCGGTAGTTAACGTTTAATCATGGGTTAACGTTAACCGGCTTTCGGACAACCCGGCCTTGGCATTTCACTGGTTTTTGCATAATAATAAGCTTAATGTTTGCGTCGTAATAACTGGCTGGAAAACATAATTTTTAAATTAAACACCTCCCTTTCCTGTAAAGTTTCTCAGCGAATTTAGTATGTCCATCACTCTGAACGATTTATATAATAAAAGATAAAGCAATGGCAAAAAATGCGCACTCCCCTAATCGCTCGTGAGACGGACATAAGGGACTAGCAGACAAACTTCAAAAGCCGCAGAATAGGACTGCTAGATTTCTCACCTTTTCTAAATATGATGTTCGCTCAAGTGTTTTGTTGGATGAGCTTGGCTGGGAAAGGCTAGAATATGTAAGACTTAAACAGTTGGCTGTGACAATGTATAAATTCCATAATAATCTTTCCCCATCGTATCTGAGGCGGATCTTTACCAACACCTCAAATGTGCATTCACACAATCTCAGAAATTCTGAGTTAAATTATTATGTCTCCAGACCCAGACCTGAGTCTGCAAAAGGGAGCCTACACTACAGAGGATCTGTTCTGTGGAACGAGATTCCCTCAGAGATTAGAAAACTGCCTAGTGTAAATGTTTTTGAAACTTCATTTCATGGGAAAGATTTTTCTAATACACCATGACCCATTGTAACTCTTATTATTCATAATGTAATTTTTGTATTTTTAACATTATAGTCAATAGTTCCTTATTTTAGTCTAGTTTTAAACACGATTCCTAGGAAGACTATGTAAAATGATACGATTTCGTGTATAAATAAAGATTGATGATGATGATGATGATGATGATGATGATGATGATGACGTTTCAAGAAATAAACCCTAACTTTAGCCCTGCAAGTAGAATAACGTTCCTTGAATCCGATTAGTGTTATTCTCTGGTCAGCCATGTTCATACAGACATCGTTAGCAAACATTAAATGGCATCGAAAGGTTTTTTTTTTCTTTTTTTATTGCTTTACTTACTCCTCTTACAATGCGATAGTTACATTGCATTTAATCACGATACTCAGTACACCAAATACTCTATTTACATTACGTTACATTACAGTGCTTAACATTACTCTTGAAAAAAAGTATTTACAGAATTCGTTTCTTCTTTGTTTAAATAGTATATATGTCTTTTTCTTTAAACAATCACTTACACCACTTATATTGCTATATTTACATCACATATTTTCTTTTTTTTGGCACCCACACACTTACATACATGTACCCGTAAAATACACTCATTTACCTTTTAAGGCCTTACATTGAAGTAACTCTTTCTTAATACAACTTCAGATATTTATCCAAAGAGATTGAAGTATGTTATTTTATAAATTTGCTGATGTAGTTCTCCCCACACCTTAAAAAATGGTTTTGCTCTTTTTGAATTGACACTCGCTCTTTCTTCTAGGGTATCGCTTGATATTTCCAGCCAATCGGAGCATCGAAAACTACGCCATGAAGCAGCCAGCCATATCGTCTAACCTCAACGCATTTTCCTTGTGCTTTTTCCTAAAAATGATCCCAGACGAGTCCAGAAATCACGTTATCAGCTATGCCAAAGACAGCGCTAATGATTTGCTCATATATTTTACACGTCACGTGGTGGGGATCTATATAGACAACGAGCAGAGGTAATTTTATTATCTCACAGAGTGCATGTCTATAAACAATTATTGGATGAGGTTTCTGTGATATCCAGAATAATCAAGGTCGAGATAAGGGCTATCATCCGAAGTCGAAGGCTGAGGCTGATAACCGTTGCCGAGACCTTGATTATTCTGGATATCACAAAACCCGAATCTAACAATTGTTTAATATAAAATGGACGAAAAAAATGGAGGTCATGTTTTTGCTTCTTCACTGACGGAAAGCACCACAAAGCACGCGAACATGACATGATTACCCGTGATCTCGACTGTCCTTGACATGGTAATTGTATAATCTGTAAATATAACGTCACGGGCGCTGATTTGAAGTTCACTGTACGCTTTCGGCCAATCAGAAAAGACTTAATGAGTTCAATGTACAATAATACCAATTGCGGGCACCGTTAGGGTACATTAAGCCCATGTTGAAGCAAGAAAGCTAATTAAATCAAGACTTTTTGAGCGGGGGTTATTACAAAAGGGCAGGCTCACTTTAAATAAGAAATCAGCAAGCCTATAATATCTCCACTTAGTGGTTGTCCGGTAACTATAAAACATAATTATTTCTTGGAAAATAACTGTTGTCCTTCTTGGTTTACTTTACTTATAAATTGAATTTAATAAGCCCAGTATGGTGTAAAAAAAACAATGGAAGTGATTAGCGAGTGTTTAATAGAGATAAAAGGGCCTGGTCTATGATGCTAAAGCTTAATTTATCATTATAAATTTTGCGTAATGTTTAAAAAAGTCACACATTTTTTTTCTGTTTTACGGGAGAGGTTTTGCGAAATTTCTAACTTACAT
>JAHPZR010020884.1:0-12896 GCA_019787425.1 Platygyra sinensis | reverse complement strand
CTAGTACACTAATGCAAATGCTGTAATCTGATTGGCTGAGCCATTGCACACTATCAGCCATTAGTGTGCAGTGGCTGGAACTTGTCTACGAAATGGCGACGTTTTTTCGTTTCGCCAAAGTTTTGGAGGAAAATTTTGATGAAAATGGATAATTAAAATCCTGGGAAGACTAAACGAAGGACATTTACGGTTTCTTGACTTAAAAAAGTTGAAATTATTGAAAAAATAATGCGCGCGTGTGCACGACTTGATCAATTTTAATTGCCAACTCAATCCGGGCGATCTTTTTAAGGTCCAAAGTTTAATAATACGTCGAGAAATAATTGGAAACCGTTATTTGAGTTAAACTTTAGTAGGAATTCTACTAAAACAATTAGATTATTCGCTCTCGATTTCTATGAGGTGATAGTTGATTCGGCCTTCGGCCTCATCAACTATCACCTCATAGAAATCTCGAGCTCATAATCTAATTGTTTATTAGTATTACAGTTCGCATAAAGAATAACAAAACCTTTGGCTCATATCTGTGTGCAATTTTCTACACTTATTTTTATTATAATTTCAACCCGACATTATTTTCTCAAATTCTCAAACGATACTTTGAACAACGAAAACTAATGGCGGCCGTAAATTCTCAGAAATAAAGGTCCAGAACCCGCTATTTCTAACGTTCGTAAACGATTGAAATTTGGCAAGATATCTAGGAAAGACCTATTGTGCGTGAAAAATGTCAAAACGTGGATATTAAGAATTTCATCATAGTGGCAATTAAAAAAGGTATAGATTTTGACCATACTTGTCCAAAAGAGGGTATATTTTCACCCTGGGTGGGCATTACATGTTTTGTTTCCAATAAATTAAATTTTCCATATCAGCATTGGGTACAGGTTTCAGGGTTTGAGCGCACACCCGCACCAAAATCTATGGGAAGTCCGCACGACACTTTGCGTTTCCGCAACGTCAACAAAGAGTTGACTTTCTCTTAAAGAGAGAAAAAGAAAGAAGAAGAAGAAGAAGAAGAGGAAGAAGAGGAAGAGGAAGAGGAAGAAGAAGAAGAAGAAGAAGAAGAAGAAGAAGAAGAAGAAGAAGAAGAAGAAGAAGAAGAAGAAGAAGAAGAACAACAACAACAACATCAGCAACAAGTAGTTTATTATGTGATGAAAGAAATAAAGTTCACAGTACAATTTTCTATTTTCTAAACTCTATTTCAGACTTAGCCGAAATGAAAATCGATGCCCAATTTCACACCTCTAAACTTAGTACGTGCAGAAAGCTAACCAGAAATGGCTTCTGTGTGAGTCAAAATTTCACTCAAAGGCTAAACATACATGGTCTTGTTAGTCACTACCGCCAAACCAGAGTGAAAATCATATCCTACTAGTAATTTTAAACCAAACTCGCTCACAAACCATACCTACCCGTTTGAGTGAGTCTCAAATAACAAGGATAAGTGTACTCATCGTACCATGTACAGCAGCAGCTTTTGCGGTACGTGTTGAGCGGAAAAAAAATCAGGAGATATGTTGTGTTCTTTTAGAATTGGAACCTCTTAGAGGTTAAAACATTTAAGTCACACCCACAAAACAAGATTGGTACCTCTAGGGGGCTTTATTCGAAATTTTAGACGAGCACTTTCCGGCGTCTTTTTTATGCGGGAATTGATTCCCCCCTGGCCTTAAGGGCCACACATACTTACTAGCCCACATAAGGGAGTACTCCTGCTGAGAAATTTAAAATTTTATAGAGCTTTGACGCCGCCCGTATGTTGATGCTCCTCCCTCAAACGTGATCTGGATTACAAAACACGGAACCCTATCGAGCGCTACAACTTTGATTTTGGACTACCGCGGGGATCAAAGTCAAGGTAAAATTTAAAATTTTATAGAGCTTTGACGCCGCCCGTATGTTGATGCTCCTCCCTCAAACGTGATCTGGATTACAAAACACGGAATCTTGTCGAGCGCGACAAGTTTGATTTTGGACTACGTGTATACCAACGCGGGGATCAAAGTCAAGGTCACGGTGTTCCTCTGAACCAAGTAATCAATGCACCAAAGTATATGCTTCTTCTCGCAGTTGTCGAACGCTTTCCTAAGTGACGAACTGGCTGCCTAATAATAAACTTCGTCAACGCAAGTTCTTAAAAGATTTTCTAAACGTAAAACGTAAAGCCATTCTATTGTAGTCCATCATCTGCAGTTTGTATCTATTTATTATTATATAGACACGAGTGTTTTACTGGAAAATACACCACTCGTAAAATTCCTACGAAACTACAACCGGGACTCGAATGGCGTTTTTTCTCGTGGCAAGAACAGTATCTCACTCGTTCGCTGCGCTCAGTCGTGAGATAGTGTTCTTGTCTCTCGAACATAAAATTCATATCTTCTCGCCACCGTTTAATATCCTTTATTATTTTTTATAAATAATTTATTATTTGAAAATTGTCACTTTTGCGATTGGAAACTTGCGCCCGTTAATCAATAGATTTTTTACTAACTTATTAATAAAAATGATATTTATTTCGATTCAAAATTTTGTTAGCTTTACGATGCTAGGTACTTTTCGATGGTTTTAAACTGTCGACGCACATAAAAGACCACCTCAATGATAATGCACAGATGTTATTTCAATAAAGTCATAATGACGCTCACCTTCTCAGCTTGAGTTGCAACTGGAAATGCAATGAAATGATACTCCTCTCCTCTAAATTTTTGAAAAACGATTGTATGAAGTAGTGTTTTTTCCCTAACACTTAATGGGAGCTCGATTTTAAAAACTTAATGGTGACGCGGAACATATAGCCGTACGTGTTGCTATTAAAATAATCTATACAGGCAGTATTGCATATTGTCTGAGGGTATGGAGCAAAGTCACGTTTTTTAAACTGGAAATTCTACCCTGATTTAGCCTGCAGAACAGGCGTATTGTTTTTGAGCATTTTAAGCCAACAGAGGGGAAAGCGACGTGAGGGCGCAGCGCGAATTAGACTGCTAGCAGTCTGTTTTTCTCTCAAAATTTCAGCAGGGATTATGAGGAGAGACTATTTAGCAAACACTCTTTAGCAAACACTCGTTTAGGCTCGGGCGTCTAAGTGACCCTTAGAGAAAAAAATCCGGCTGCAAGCAGACTAAGCGCGAATATGCGCCATCGTTCTTTTCCCACCTACAACTAGAGGCTTCAACAATAGACGGGCCCGGCTGCTATAAATGCTGGAAATGATATAGTGTTTATACTAATCTATTTTTTTAATTTCTTGTTGTTGATGCTCAGTCGCGACTGAAAGCAGACTTGTTTTGTGGGCAGAATAAATGTAGAACGAGAGACGCAAAGATACGAGGATAGTTTTTTTTTATTTTAACTGATTTGCATGGAGCAAAATCTAACTCACATGTCTGGAATCTGCTCGCAGGGTACTAGTCATGACCCTTTGCAAAACAATCTAAAGGGGGAAAATTGGAACGTTCTTTTTCGTAACATTGCAGATTGAGCAAGAAAAATTCACGTGTGTACGTGAGGAATTAAGTGGTCACGTTTGTTACGAGACTTCCTGGAAACTTGCTCGTTACGCCACCTTTTCTACACCACACCGCAAAATATAGATAGCGATCTTCTGGGATTGACTCTACAGATAAAAATGCCTAGTTAGCAATGGTGTTGGCTTTGTCCAGTAGAGATTTACGAGAAAAAAAGGTAGGCATAGCTCACTGGGAATGAGAAACCATTTAGAACGTGTACCACGGCAGACACCTCCCAGGGGGCCAGGAAATGAACTGTTGTTTTTTATAGCAATCTTTAATTATTACTCTAAGTATAATCTATTTGGCAATCTGACAAGAACACGACGACGAAGACGTTTCTCCAGGACTGCAGCAAGCAGGACGAAAATATTTACTTACTATACTTGGTAATTTTGATTGTAAAACAATATAATAGGCGACCTGGGTCGCAAACGACTTTGTTTTAAATTTGAGCGCAACATTTCCTAACGACATCGTTGATATAGTCCCATGCAATAGTCGGTAAAGGTCACACAGCTTGAAAACGGAATTTCAAAGGTGACGAGTGTGCTTTCAATATCATAAGTTTGACAAGATCTTTAGGTCTGGCTCTGAAACCCGCTCCGTGCACCTGCCACAAGTCGACCTCATGAATTTCGGGGTAGAATATAGGGTAGAATATGTTAGGCCGCGAAGCGGCCGTTGTTTATAAGACGAAGGACTTTTCAGAAAGTCTACCCGCTCCTTAAATTTTGCAGAACAGGTCTTTTCCAAGCACCAAGTGCAGAACCAATTCGTGCCTCATTTACTTTTCGGATCACAAATTCTTTGAGACATAGTACGGGTCCGCTCAGTCACTGACCATCGTACTTTGAGTTTATTTGGCTATATATGCACAAAATCGAAGGAAACCTGACAGTAGTAGTTTACTAAAATAGAAAACACCAGAAAGACAACAATAGACAATAAAGGAGCAAGGATGGTTTAGGATGGAGAAGATTGACGCGGATCGCAAACGACGAACTTGAATAACCTGGGCAAAAATTTTCAAGATGCGCAAAACCTCCGAAGTCAGTGCAAAATCGTTTCTTTACACAGACAGTGATATTTTTGATCTCATCGAGATCCTCACGGTCACCATAGCCCATATCCTGATTATAGGGTGTTTATGACAAAACGCCACTATTTTTGGCTGTCGAAGTATCTTTTAAAAGGTACACTCGAACAAACTGTAAGATCGCAACGCCTCAAAATGTTGTCAATGTGTGTCTGGTTAATTAGTATGTATATCTTTTGTATTGTATTTTACTACGTTCTGGAATGTGTGTTTGTATCGTCGTGTAATTCATTCAAATAGTTTTTGGGTAGTGCATTTTTTTTAAGTTTTCGCTGTGCGTACTGGAGAGTACTTATATCAAAATCAAAGCATCTAGTGCAGTTTGCGGCAGAATCACAGTCACATCTCAGCCGTGCGTTTGTAGCAGTCCCAGCATCGCGTTACAAATGTAAGTCTCCGTTGTTATCACGAGTTTTTAGCTTGTCAGACTGTTTTTTGTTCGTGTTTGTTTCAATTTTAACCACACAATGAGCCTTAACTAAAGATCGCTAGCAATTCAAGTGTGCGTTTCGAATAGTCGTTGCTTGCTGGAGATGTCACGTCCTGTTGGCAGTTTCACAAATATTAGCAAAAACTCGCTCGTTTCAGTTTTTTGGCTCGATTTCTGTCAGTCTGTCGAATCTGGTGTACTAGAGAGTCTAGAGAGAGCTTCCTTCTTGAACGATGGCTGATGATCAGGCCTATTCCGTTTTACCTTAGGGACTCTCCCGAGTCAGAAAAAATAACTTTTTGAAATGAGGCAAGATTTATGTCAGTTATTTACGCTGTTAATTAAATTAGCCCTGTCTTAAACGAGCAAGAGACTCGGTACGAATATTTTTTAAAAAAATCGATTTATTTGAACTGAGCCTGGCACCTAAAAGAGCATCTAAGGCCTGGTTTAAACGTCGCATTTTACATGCACCGAATCAAATTCTAATTTTAGTCGACTCGAATGAATACGTTCGGCTGATTTGATTTAAACGTCGCATTTTTTTGCCGAATAAAATTGCTGAGCGCGAGCGACGTGTTTTAAATTCCCATTCAAGCAAACATAAATTATTAACATAATTTCAATTCGATTCGGCACATGTAAAATGCGGCGTTTAAAATCAACTGTAAAACTTCAGTCGAATATTCGACTGGATCAGTCGAATATTCGACTGACTCGCATCGAATTGAAATATGTCGCATTTAATTGATTTAGACGTCGCATTTTACATGCATTTAATTTGGCAATTCGATTCGGCGCAAGTAAAATGCGACGTTTAAACTCGGCCTAAGAGTTAGTAATTAAAGTTAGCAAAGGTCAGTGGTTTTGGTAAAAACACAAAGATGTAACAAAACTAAATAAACTGCAAAGATCCTGCTTGATTGAACGTTGGATCTCACAGGAGATCTAATCAGCCAAACGGGAAAAGAAAAACGATGGGAAGTCAAAGACTACTGCAAATATCACGTTGTGTCAGCCTTGTAGTAGTCTTCGATTTTTCATCGTTCTACTAAGATGTGATATTCTTTGAAAAGCTGTGATTCAAGAGAGCTTTGATGGTTTTGAGAAACAAATGTCCTTCAAAACCACTTTTTGCTGTTTAGCCTTTTTTTTTCCAAATTAGCACTTACAAAACAATTTCAACTGATTTTCCATAAATTTGTGGAACTCTAGGAATTGTGTCTAGCTAAGTGGAACTCTTGTCGAGCTCTGTCCATTTCAATAGGCTTAAATGTCCAACCAGCTGAAGTTTCAAAGTAACACTGAATTGTCAGTCCTGTTAAGCCGAGTGGTTTTCTTTTACACTGAACTACGGACTCTTATGTAATCAGTAGAACAGACCGAACTCGACTAGAGAAAGCTAAACTAATAATTTGTTTTGGAAAATCTTTACCATCTGTTCAATTTTGTCTACAGAAAACTCATGGTCGCGTTTTTACCACTGAAAAATTAAAGCTACTGAGCTTTTGTGAATAAATAAAAAAATACAAAGAAGGATACAGCACTTGACATAAGATATTTCGTTTTCCTGTTTGCAATTTGAACAGTTTTTTTGTAGCAATAGTAAGGGGTTTCGTTTCCAAGTGCAGTTGATTATGTAATCAGTGGGACAGACGAAGTGGACTTGAGAATGCTTAACTAATAATTTGTTTTGTAGATTCTTTCTAGTGCCATCTATACACGATCTCGGATAGTTAGCTCTTTTTTGCGCTTTTACAACTGTGTAAAAAGTCAACATTTGGTCTGCTAATTGAAACCAAAGAAAGAAACGGCACTTGAGATTAGATTTTTGGTCCTGACTGCAATTTGAACAATTCTAGATCTTTTCTTGGGAAGGTCAGTTTCGTTTACAAATTATGTAATCAGCAGAACAGCCGCTAAATTTGACCATAGAAGGGTAAACCGGTATTAGCTAATAACTTGTGTTAGAAGTTATTTCAGTCAAGATACTGCTTTATTCGATAGGAAGCTCTTGTTCGCGTTTTTACAACTTAGTGTAAAAAGCCAACATTTGGTTTATAAATTGAAACCAAAGAAAGAAACAGTACTTGACATTAGATGTTTTGTCCTGACTGCAATTTGAACAATTTTTTTTCTGGGAATGTGGTTTTCGTTTACAAATTATGTAACAAGTAGAACAGCCAAACTCGACTAAAAAATTCTAAACTAATTACTTGGTTTGGAAATTCTTTACCGTCTATACACTTTCCCCGATAGAAAACTCTTGGTCGCGCGAGTTCTGCCACAGAGGAAAAAAAACCGACCGCACGTGGTCAATGAATAGAAAGCTAAAGATAGATGAAGAACTTGACATATTTTGATTTTTTTACTTTTTTTTACTTTGTCTGGGAACGGTTTCATTTACAACCGCAGCCGAGGTTATGTAATCAGTAGAATAAACGAAACTCGACTAAACTTTGCTTAACTAATAATTTTGACTGTTCACAGTCGCCGCGGATAGAAAACACTAGTATCAGGTCGTGTTTTTACCACGGAGAAATAAGCTAACATTTGGTGGATGAATAAAACCCAAAGAAAGATACACCCGTGACTTGACATAACTCTATGTCGTAATTACACTTTTAAGTTTGAGTCAGCATGTATTATGTTACAGGAGTTGAAGTAAAAAATGCCGGCTTTATTTGCTGCCAAGTACATTAACATAAAACACCCCTATGTCAAAGGTTATATAATTCTCGCTTTGTCCGTGCAAGTTTTTTTCTGTGCAAATATTTGTCCGGACTCGTGTAAACGGGGCCTAAGAATTAAAACTATGAACTCTGAACTCTGAGTTAAACATCGATTTTAATAAAAGCCAGCAGGGTAGACCGAGTTTACGGGCTTTATCACGGTACAGTTACAAATGTAGTGAAACTGTATCCTGATTCCTAGATGGATTCTCTTTGGCTTAGAATTAAAAACACATATAATGAAAATTGTGAAATCGTTCAAATGTAACTACTTGAAAAAATGTTGAAAAGTCAAAGCACGTTTAAGAACGAGATATCAGTTGTAGTTTTGCGATGTCTAGAAGCCAATTAAGAGCAAATATGCTTCTTTTTGTGCCTTCTGACGTGAAAAGTGCTCGGGTGTAAAGCGATGATAAGTTTCCGCAAAAATGCTAGATTTAGTAAAGTAAGGTGAGAATTTCTCAACCATTGGTGATATGACAAACATGTCTGATGTATTTGTGTGTAGACGTGAGACTTTGACAACCACTGTTGATATGACAAACATTGAATATTATATAGGCGGTGTTAGACATTGCAATTTGGACCGATGGGATCTGATGAAAGCGCCTTATTGTCTGAACCCTCTTAAGATAAAATGACACAATTGATTAGCAACCATCCAATTAAAAGTCAAAGGCTTTTCTCTCATCGCTTTACTGACAGGCAATAAGATCTAGAGGATGCGATGATACCAAATGTCTACAATGTACAATTTATGCCCCGGCGGGGGTACTCCCAGAAAAATTGGGTGGGGGTGTGCGGCCCGCTTCACAAAACCCTTACCCTATTTATGACCAAAATCTGCGATATTCCCTACCCAATTTATGACCTGATTAAAAATTCGAAACCCTATTTATGACCTAAACCTTACATCAAAATCCTGTTTCAGACGTGCGTTATAATTGGTTCCCTAACTCAGAACAAAGTTAAATTACCGTAAACATAATTTGTGAAGGGCTTTTGTTAATTTTCTTTTGGTTTCTTAAAAAAAACATACCCATATTGAGGCTAGAGTACAAAAACCATACCCTATTTATGACCAAAATGGCCAAAATCAGCCAAAATTGATACCCTATTTATGACTAAAACGGCTGAAAAACCATACCCTTTGGGGCCGCACATACCTGTATAGCCCATATAAGGGAGTACCCCCCCCCCCCCCGGGGTTTATGCCCTCGTGATTTCAATATCATTTTGTTCATAATCACAATGTTGCCTATGGAAGAAATACATGTGTATCAGATTTACAAAACAGAAAATGGCAGTCGGCAGTTAGCAAGAAGGGACAACTTAGCAAAAGCGATGGAAAGAGAGAAATCGATTTCGCGGGATTTTGCGCGCGAGTGCTTTTGTTTTGGCACGAACCCAAGCATTTTTCCAAATGGCTCTCGCGGAAACGGTAAAAGATAAATAAAATAATGATAAAAAGTAGCAAATCCTATGGAATGGTTATATACCAGGATTAAGTTCGCAGACATAAGATCGAATTAAAAAAAAAATCACCCTTTGAAATAAAAGCTACCTGTAACAATTTTGTTTTCATAAATTCACACACCACGCATGTCTTTTAGTTGCTTTTCACTGGTCACGCGCAAATTTTTGCCTTTTTGACGGGTCACGCGTCAATTTTTGCTGGTCTACATGCCCCAGTAATTTTGCAATGGGAGCTGATAGTCCTGATACCAGATTCATACCACCATATGGTTGAAGAATTTAAGTGGATTATACAGGCGAAGGGCGATAAATCCTACAGAATACAGAAGGTTTACCGCTCGAAATAAAAAAAATTAGAAGATGCTCCCGACATTCTTGAATGAAGGAAAACCAACCAATAAGCAAATCCCTGGTAAATAAATGCATGACCATCTTGGCTCAGTGGGAAGCGTTCCAATGATGGCTGTTGTGTACTTCTCTATGTGGGAGCGGTATTAATTCGTGTACGGAAATCCTGTTTAAAACTTAACGTTAATTTTAGGATTCAATCAAGAGATCAGTTTAACTATCGAGGACTACGTAAATAGATTAAAACCCATTACTTTACAGATTGTGTGTTCGGGGGAGTTATAGGTGTGGAGGAGTAATTTACACGAATTTTTTTTTCCACAACAAAATCTCCCATCAATGCAGTGTTTGTTTGAAAAACTCGCACGTCAAATAATTCGTCAACAATTTGATTTTCTCGTTAGAATAAGATGACGCCGTTTCTTTTCAGAAATTGACGTAATTATTGCGTGTTTCCTAGTTTCGTGATCTTGGAGGCGTACACGTTTATACATTCTCTATCGGATTTTAACTAAATACTATCATGTTTGTTTACAAAGACGACGACCCTAAATTCTTATGCCTAGCCGGATAAATACTTCACGTTTACGGAACTCTAATTTTAGATGTTATCTGGTTTATTTTCATTCTATTAGTAGCGATTAGTGGTTCGAAGATAAACCACGGATAGACCTTGATAGTGCGTTTACGTTAGCGCTGACGCAAGCGAACAAATTTAGCCTCAAGCTTTGAAATCAGTTGTTCGGTTTGTAAACAACCTCGACCTCCTTCGTGGAACTCTGTGGTTCACTCTGTTAAGTACAATGACCGTTTCTTTCGACTTGGAAGGTTTTGTGAAGGGTTCTTGTTGGGATACGTGGACGATTCCCTGCTAACCTGAAAGGCTCTTTTCCTGGTGTTCGCCCCCGTCAGCCAATACCAGGGCCTCTGATAGCATGGCACGAGGACGACGTCGAAAGGGGAAGTAAAATGAACATCTCGGATGGTAATACCTCTGGGTTTCCCAACCAAGAAATTTAAAACAACCATTGACTACAACCCTTTTTACATTTGCACTTCAACTTAGCGGCTTGACACCTCAGAAATGACTTAAATTATAAATTAGTGTTGGCAGCCACGTGGAATTCGTTTCGCTGGCCAAACTTCAAGCTAATACGTGCCCGGTCACAGGTGATTTACGTCAAGAAATTCGGGAAAGACTCTAATTGATTAATAAAAATAAACTCCTAGACCAGATTTTTGAGTTATAAGTGATCCTCCCAGGCAAAAGAGGGGTGAAAAAGATGGCCGGAAATTGAAAAGGTCGCCGTAAGCCGTTAAAAGATCGATGTAAGAGAATGACGACTAACGACAGTTTGAATTGGGCAATCACACGTTGATTTGCACGTGCAGTGATGGGTTAAAAATTGTACTTCGAAATCGCGTCAGGAATATTTGGCATTTTCATTTCAACATCAATCAGATCAGACAAAAACACTAGAAACGAAAACACAGGATAATCAAACAGGTAAAAACAGCAGGACGTACAGGACAAGCGCTCTCGCACGTGTTCGTTTCCACGCCCAATTCATTGATTATTTTAAAGGGGTCTTGTCAGAGAAATTAACCGGAGCGCTGAACTTCACAAATAGAAGCCGGAACTCCAACTGCGCTAAAAATTTGGCCAACGATAAATAACTGAGGGTTCCTACATTCCTGTGGCACGTCGGAGAACAAAGAGAGGAAGACATATTGTGATAAGTGATCTAAGACGGAAGACGTTAACGTAAACACTGGAGGTAGGTAAAAAGAAGTGTTAAACTAACAATAGCCAACGTCTAGAAAATACTGCAAATCAACCACAATCGCATCAACGTACCTGGTGGCAGGACTGTTTGGTAAAGTCAACAGAAATAAATGAAATCATTGATCTGTATATTATCTTCTTGTCTGGCATGTAATAATCGGGTATGCGACGTGTCTCTGTCAAGGCATCATACCGTTTCAGGACACCCTGAGCGTGGCTTTGTGACACGACCTCAATCCAATCATTCCACACGCCTCCTCCTCAGACTATAAAGCCGCTAATGACTTGTTTTTTGCAGCAGACGAGTTCAAGCAACAGAGGAACAGACAACTAGAGGATTTCGAAATGGCAAGTCAAATGAAGATATCCGTCCTGCACCTTTTGGTCGCAGTTTTATTTCTTTGTGAAGTTATCGGACAGCGTTCATCTTCCCGCAGAACGTACAGACGACCTGGGACGTGGACGAGGAGGTACAGTTCTGGCACGATCAGGAGAAAAGGTATTGCAGCAAAGTCTGTCCATAAATTCTACTCATCTGAGGCTTTCTTAATGCGTTGTTCACAATTTTAAACCCAATACGGGCCAAAATTTCTTACAACGATTTAAGTTCGAGACGTCGTTTTCTAGTACACTTTTCGCGTTAAAAATTTCGTCGATTGAAAAAAAACTACTCCTATACCTTTGTTTTTACTTTGTCTTGCTCCGCTTTTCTCAACTAAACGCAAACAGCAGTGAAGAAAATACGCATTTACTTAACCTTTGCTTCCAACGACACATTGATTAGTCTTCAAAAAAATCATTTTTTGTTTGGAACGTGGTTCAGTCGAAAGCACTTCGAATATGAGTCATAACGACATCGGATTTCAAAGTAAAAGGAACGAATTATGTCATGGCCTGCAAGTTAAAAGCAATAATCTTCTGGGTGGTGAAATCGAAACGATAGTTTCATTTTCCAATTTCGAGTTTCATTGCCTTTTTCGATGGTAGATGTTTTCAAGCATTTTGGGAGTTTAGAGAATGATGAAACAAAGCAGACCGCAAGGTACTCAGTCATTGCCTTTGAAGGAAATGTTCAATTGGCAATGTTTTACACTATATCCCACTCAGGAAGTCGAATAAGGATCTCATGAAAAATACACGTGATGAGAGCCCGGTAAAAATATGACGCGTGAACGACAACTGGAGGAGATGAGTTATCGATGTGTGAATTAATGAAAAAAAAAAAAGGATTTTTAACAGTAGTTAAAAGTATTAGGGATTTGTGGTTGAAACGGTATCACAGCACCCGTACCCCCAGCTTCGATCGAAACCGTAAGAGAATTATCTAAGAATCTATTAGATGCAGTTTAAGCATGATTGCAATCTTTATCGACACTTGAAATTTCAGTCTTTAAATATAATTTTCTGGAGTGATAAAAAACAGACACCACTCCCCTGCTCCCCCCCCCCCCCCCCCAAAAAAAAGATCAAATTTCCGCTTTGAGCAGCTTATGCCGACCAAGCGGCC
>JAHPZR010020883.1:0-30261 GCA_019787425.1 Platygyra sinensis | reverse complement strand
ACCTGTTCATACAGAAATCTCGGAGAAATTAAAACTTTTGACTTGCATATATTTTATAATAATCATTTTATTTCATAATAGTAACTTATCACATGTAATCCTATTTAATCCTTAGATTGTATACAATGAAACTTTTTACTCCACCGACATGGTTCATAGGTTACAGTGAAGTTTCCTTTTTACACTGATCTCCTGGACATCTTTAGCCGTTATCGAACCTGTATGTTTCTTTCAAGAAATGCATATTTTATTCCTTTTCCGGTCCCGACTTACAAGCCATTTACAGTGTTGCATTGACAGAGTTACACAAGATAATCAATAAACTTAACTGAACAAGAGCCAGTTCTCGACCTTAAGTCTTAAGAAAAACCCAAGACTATTTAAACGGTATGAAAGTTAATAGTTTCGGTCCAGTTTGTTTTTCGCAAGGTAGACACTGCAACCCCTCCCCCGTCCTCCCCATTGGAAACATTGGAATTTGTTGTATAGTTCTTATTGTTATTATCCTTGTGTTTTTCCTGTTCATTTTCAGGCAGTTATGGCTTGTTATATAGATCCTCCTCAGTAATAGCATCCAGTAATTATATTTTGTCAAGTTACGTTCTTCTTCGCAAGAATTGTCGGAAAATGAACTGTTTCAATCCAAAATGACAGTTAATCTTTCGTTGTCAACTATAACTCAGTGATGATAAACTAAGAGGCTCCTGTTTTTGTTACAAAACTCTGACTTGCTTCCATGCCGTCAGACATGAATAGCTTCAAGGCTCAGTTTTTTCTCTCTGTCACCGATGTCAGTCCTCTCAACATGTCAGTGAACCCTGCACGTTGTGTGTAACAGTCCGTGATTTTAAAGGCCCCTACGCTGTTATATTTTCGTCACGCGTGTTCTTCTCCAATGCAAGTAGCATTTACTGACGCTCTGAAACACAAAAGCAGTGAAAGATTACAATTTAATTCGTTGAGTAATTTTGAAAATCTGATTTTAAAAAATAACTGTGCAGTTTAACCATATTCACGGAATATCTGTAGTAGTATAGCAAAAAGGGTCGGCGTATCTCGCGAGCAGAGTCTCCTTCTATCTTCCAAGACAAATCGGGAAGAGGAAGAAGACTCTACGAGCGGCTTTGAGATTTCCTATTGAGCATGCTCCAACGAAAAGATAACCGAGCCTCAATCGACCTCTTTGTCAAAATATGTTAATCATTTAAAATTCTGAATGTGCTGATTGAATCAACATGCGAGCAGTGTGACAAATTAAAAAAAAAGGATTTCGACCACGGCAAATTTAATTGAGAATTTGTCCGCCGCAGTACCTCCAGCTCTCCGAAAACTCCTGTTAGAAAGTCTTCTTCAAGGACCAGAGCAACATCGAAAGGACACGGTTTGTCATGTATCTGGCATATGCCTCATCGGCAAAAGATGTACTTAAAATTTCCACCAGAATAGTGTCCTTCATAGAAACTAGAGTTTTTCACGACTTTTTCGAAGGGTTTGTTATACGAAAGCGAAGCAGTCATCATTGCCACGTAACGTGGGCTCGAAAATAGTCAGCAATTCATTCGAGTAGTCATGCATATGCGCATCAGTCAAAAACCGGTTTGACCAGCAAAAAACTGGACTGACTTATCCATCAATGTATGAAAGAGACAAACTTCAAATTTTGACAGTGGATCTCAGAATCAGTTTGTAAATTCCTCCAACAACAGGGACAACGTTCTTCGTTTCATCCATTAGATAGAGTCCACAAAGCTTTTAATCTCTAAATATCCGTGCCCGCGTGCCGGGGGTGTTCAAAGTCACGTTGAAGAGCAAATAATTTAAGTACGCATTGCGAGCCTATTTTCCCAACCTCGTTACGTCTGGATTTAAATTTCCAGTATTGCTCCAGTTTTAGTCAGTACGGTGCCATGAGATTGACATTACTCACCATATCTTGATGTGTTCAGCAATTTTTGTCCGTGCTGGCATTTCCTGCACGTAACTGGACAAAGGACTCTGTACTGCTCCACTGTCCTTCTGCCTGCGTATCTCAATGCTTCCGGTTTACAATAATCACTCCAGTATCTGCACAGGTTTCTATAAAGATTCCTGCATTCTGCGACGAAGAAGAGAAAAAAATTACTTCACTGAGTCTGTGTTGTCTCCTACTGGGACTAGTTCACAGTAGACTCCTTTTACCCATCCTGGGTAACAGAGGTTTTTCTTGCGCGGTTTCCGGTGTCGGTCATGTCGTTCACGAGGTTCGCTGCTCGCGCTGGCAGCCTTCTTCCGCCGACGCCATGCGAAGTATTTCTGTCTAAAGCGCGCGAGGAAAAAGCCTCTGGGACTCAGGATACCTGTTTTACTGCGTCCCGCCGAAAGACTGGGGGCCAATAGTACCAAGATACTTTCCCAAAATAGGTCAAATGAAATCACGAATACAACACAAGGCATGCCGCTAAAGGAAATTATGTTAGGAAAGAAGTTAAGTTAGAAATTTTTAAACGCTCTGTCTCAAGAATAGGAGCGATGTTATGGAATCAAACTTCTCCAAACTGGAGAGATGTATCTAAACCAATCTTTAAGAAAACAATCCACCGATATCTATTTGAGACTCTTTCAGGCAGGGATGACTATCAGTGTAGTGTCTGACAAATTTCAACCAATCGTCATACCGCTAGTTTCGTTGTAGTTCCTAGTTTAAATCTAATCTGAAAATGTACTTGTATTAATCTGTTTTGTAAATCCTCGTTTTGTATATTTATGGTCTAGTACCTTATTGTGTCTAATATCACCATATCCCACCCCTCCAATTTATTTTGCTTTTTTTGTATACTACGTAATTGATTTATTCACAAAAAATATTTAATTATATCTTGATGGACTGGCCCGCCTAGACTAGCACAAGCTATCCGCGGGCCAGTCAATATGTTAAAATGTAAATTTAAATCAGAAATAAAGATTGTTGTTGTTGTTGTTGTTGATGTTATTGTAATAATCCATCAAGTATTTTCCCTTTCGTTAGCGCGTAATTGGTCTAAAAGCGTCACCTGTCCTTGAACACTCTCGGAAAAGTGTACGCTTCTTGGACAAATATCCGAGCATTTTTTTGGCGCCAAATGGGATTTATTGTTTATACTGAACTCACCGTAACCATTCTTGTAAAAGACTTTTTAGCCAACGGATCATTACAAATCAATGGGGAAAAAATGATTTGATATCGTTAAAAGAGGCTTCTTTTTCCTTGTTTAAACTTTGTGAACACGTACAAAAAATACTCTCCCGCTACATGAAATTGTATGTTACATGCAATTTATGTAAATCAATATTCAGAAAAAGCAAAGAAATCACTTTGAAATTTGCACGTGCCTGTATCAGATAGTGGACTCATTAACATTTTAAACTGACGGCTTTTCAGGACGGGCAAGGCTTCGATCGATGAAAATATCGTGTCTTTACAGAAGGGACAGAGGAAATGGCGGAACAGTTCGGATGTTATGACTTCTCTATGCGCCTTATTCAGCCTATGCAACGAAAAATACCATTGATTTGCACTAACGATTAAAACCCGATGCAGCCGATGGTCTACGAAGAACAGAGGTTTTAAATTAGAGTCGACATGAAAGTAAGAATCCTGTTTTTACAAAATCAAAGCTTTTCAGTTATTTGTGGTTCTGTTTTAGGTCTTTTAGAGTTGCAAGAAAAAGTATATCGGTCAGTAATTTTTGAAATTCTCCTTGGTTTATTTAGTTTGCTTGCGTAGGGTATTCAAGTTCTGAGGTCAGGGAGCAAGAAGAAGGACAGCCGAAGAAACCTTCATCAACACTTATAATTAGAGACTTCTAAGCACGTGGGAATTTTGAGTCAAACAATTAAGAAAACCGATCAAACGTTTTAGTTATCGCAAATGTGCTGGCCTTGCTGTTACCGGCAGCAATTCTTAATTCACTATTTGCATAACTGACTTAATGTTAGCTTAAAATGTTTCATCATTTTGTCTAAGGTACATGATTTATTGTTACCTCTGCATCCCTCTCCATTTGGTCCCAGGGCTGCTGTGAAGTCCCAACAGCAACCGTAAGGGGAATGGATACAATTCGGAACAGCTTGGGCTGCTGCAGCTGGTTCGCCTGTAAAAAAGGTAAGGTGGTTTAAGGGTTTCACAGTATTTTCTCGAAATTTCGTGTTACCGGCAATTACCTTGCCTACCAAGAGACTCGCCGTTACAATCTAGACAGTTTTCAGCACCTTATCTCTAGTGGTCTCATCTAGTATACATTGGACGCTTCGGGCCCGGAGGAGGGGCAATTTGAATATTTGATGTTCAACTTACTGCAAACATTGCAGCTCTTTGCGCAGTATGCCTTTCCTAGAGCATTGCAGGCTTTTCCTTCGGAAAATTGTGAAATTCGTCTTCGGCAGTGGCTTGGATATCGGTCTTTACATTCTGGTGAAGAAACAGAGATTGAAAAGTTACTTCAGATTAATCCTACTGAAGACAAATTGTGTTTTGGTAAGAGAATTTGTACAACACACAGCTCGGAACACAATAAGTAACGCATTCGTACCCGGAACTCCAGAGCACCGTGACGCACCGTCACAGTCTACGGCGTTGCGTGTACGGAATTTTTATGCAATACAATCAGGAGCCATAATCGGGGACGGGGACCGTAAGTCTTTTTTTTTTTTTTTTTTTTTTCTTTTTTCTTTCTCTTTTTTCCCTGTCTTTTCTTTTTTTTTTTTTTTGTCTGCGATGCGCCGGTGGGACCCATGGATAGTGGCGGACAATTTTTTCTACTTTTAGAACAAAATTGCGCCATCCTGACGTCCATATAATCCGCGCTGATGCCACCAAAGCCACGTGTCCTTGGCCTCTATCGCGTGGAATTGTTGTCACGTTGTGTGATGAACATCGTGAGAGTTGCGAGATCCTCTTGCCGATTGTTTCACGAGCAATGGCAGGGAATAAGGGCAGAGAAGAAGAAGCAGGGCTCTTCTATGTACTTTTATGCCTCTGATTTGAATGGAAAAGGTTGTGTCTTTTTCAAGGTCCGAGAATTTCTTTTAATTTGCGCGCTGTGAAGAGATAAAAAATCCGCTCAGCCGGCTAGTTGTGTACGCGTAAACTTTTGTGTTTGTTCTTATAGATATTTCCCCGTGAATATGGTTAAAACTGGCACCGTACTTGTTTGTACAATCAGAGTTTCAAAATACTCAACGAATTTAAATTGTAAATTCTTTCAACTGCTTTTGTGGTTCAGAAGCGTCAGTAAATGCTACTTGCATTGGAGAAGAACACGCGTGACGAAAATATAACAGCGTAGGGCCTTTAAAATCACGGACTGTTACACACAACGTGCAGGGTTCACTGACATGTTGAGAGGACTGACATCGGTGACAGAGAGAAAAAACTGAGCCTTGAAGCTATTCATGTCTGACGGCATGGAAGCAAGTCAGAGTTTTGTAACAAAAACAGGAGCCTCTTAGTTTATCATCACTGAGTTATAGTTGACAACGAAAGATTAACTGTCATTTTGGATTGAAACAGTTCATTTTCCGACAATTCTTGCGAAGAAGAACGTAACTTGACAAAATATAATTACTGGATGCTATTACTGAGGAGGATCTATATAACAAGCCATAACTGCCTGAAAATGAACAGGAAAAACACAAGGATAATAACAATAAGAACTATACAACAAATTCCAATGTTTCCAATGGGGAGGACGGGGGAGGGGTTGCAGTGTCTACCTTGCGAAAAACAAACTGGACCGAAACTATTAACTTTCATACCGTTTAAATAGTCTTGGGTTTTTCTTAAGACTTAAGGTCGAGAACTGGCTCTTGTTCAGTTAAGTTTATTGATTATCTTGTGTAACTCTGTCAATGCAACACTGTAAATGGCTTGTAAGTCGGGACCGGAAAAGGAATAAAATATGCATTTCTTGAAAGAAACATACAGGTTCGATAACGGCTAAAGATGTCCAGGAGATCAGTGTAAAAAGGAAACTTCACTGTAACCTATGAACCATGTCGGTGGAGTAAAAAGTTTCATTGTATACAATCTAAGGATTAAATAGGATTACATGTGATAAGTTACTATTATGAAATAAAATGATTATTATAAAATATATGCAAGTCAAAAGTTTTAATTTCTCCGAGATTTCTGTATGAACAGGTTAAAGATATAATAACAATTAGTAGAATTCTACTAGTACACTAATGCAAATGCTGTAATCTGATTGGCTGAGCCATTGCACACTATCAGCCATTAGTGTGCAGTGGCTGGAACTTGTCTACGAAATGGCGACGTTTTTTCGTTTCGCCAAAGTTTTGGAGGAAAATTTTGATGAAAATGGATAATTAAAATCCTGGGAAGACTAAACGAAGGACATTTACGGTTTCTTGACTTAAAAAAGTTGAAATTATTGAAAAAATAATGCGCGCGTGTGCACGACTTGATCAATTTTAATTGCCAACTCAATCCGGGCGATCTTTTTAAGGTCCAAAGTTTAATAATACGTCGAGAAATAATTGGAAACCGTTATTTGAGTTAAACTTTAGTAGGAATTCTACTAAAACAATTAGATTATTCGCTCTCGATTTCTATGAGGTGATAGTTGATTCGGCCTTCGGCCTCATCAACTATCACCTCATAGAAATCTCGAGCTCATAATCTAATTGTTTATTAGTATTACAGTTCGCATAAAGAATAACAAAACCTTTGGCTCATATCTGTGTGCAATTTTCTACACTTATTTTTATTATAATTTCAACCCGACATTATTTTCTCAAATTCTCAAACGATACTTTGAACAACGAAAACTAATGGCGGCCGTAAATTCTCAGAAATAAAGGTCCAGAACCCGCTATTTCTAACGTTCGTAAACGATTGAAATTTGGCAAGATATCTAGGAAAGACCTATTGTGCGTGAAAAAATGTCAAAACGTGGATATTAAGAATTTCATCATAGTGGCAATTAAAAAAGGTATAGATTTTGACCATACTTGTCCAAAAGAGGGTATATTTTCACCCTGGGTGGGCATTACATGTTTTGTTTCCAATAAATTAAATTTTCCATATCAGCATTGGGTACAGGTTTCAGGGTTTGAGCGCACACCCGCACCAAAATCTATGGGAAGTCCGCACGACACTTTGCGTTTCCGCAACGTCAAACAAAGAGTTGACTTTCTCTTAAAGAGAGAAAAAGAAAGAAGAAGAAGAAGAAGAAGAGGAAGAAGAGGAAAGAGGAAGAGAAGAAGAAGAAGAAGAAGAAGAAGAAGAAAGAAGAAGAGAAGAAGAAGAAGAAGAAGAAGAAGAACACCAACAACAACACAACATCAGCAACAAGTAGTTTATTATGTGATGAAAGAAATAAAGTTCACAGTACAATTTTACTATTTTCTAAAACTCTATTTCAGACTTAGCCGAAATGAAAATCGAGGCCCAATTTACAGGTCAAAGCTTAGTACATGCATGAACAAAGCTATGAGGAGAAAATTGGGCCTCGATTTTCATTTCGGCTAAGTCCCGAAAATAGAGTTTAGAAAAATAGAAAAAATTGTACCTTTGAACTTTAAGTTTCTTTGTCCTTCAATACATATAAAACTACTTGTTTGCTGATGTTGTATGTGTGTTGGTGTTCTTTCGTTCTTCTGCTTCTTCCTTCTTCCTTCTTTCTTCATTCTTCTTCTGCTTCTTCTTTCGCTTCCTCTTTCCTCTTCTGCCTCTTCTTTTTCTTCTTCTTTTCTTTTTCTCTCTTTAAGAGATAAAAGTTCAACTCTGTTGTTTTGACGTTTGCGGAAACGCAAAAGTGTCGTGCGGACTTTCCCATAGATTTTGGTGCGGCGGGTGCGCCTCACAACCCTTGAAAGACCTGTACCCAAGGCTGATATGGAAAATATATTTTATTTGAAAACAAAAACATGTAATGGCCCAAGCCAGGGTGAAAATATACCCTCTTTTTTGGACAGAGTATGCGTCAAAATCTCTACCTACTTTTTAAAAAAAAAAAAAAAAAATAATTGCCCTAATATGATGAAAATTCCTTAATAGCCCATGTTTTGGACCATTTTTACACGCACAATAGGTCTTTCCTAGATAGTTTTTGCCAAATTTCAATCGTTTACGAACGTTAGAAAATAGCGGGTTCGGACCTTTAATTCTCCTGCAGGAATTTTACGGCCGCTATTAGTTTTCGTTGTTCAAAGTACATCGTTTGAGAAATTTGAGAAAAATAATGTCGGGTTGAACATTATAATAAAAAATAAGTGTAGAAAAATTGGCACACAGAATATGAGCCAAAGGTTTTTTGTTATTCTTTATGCGAACCTGCTTATTACTAGATTGGGTTTATGATATCTGTAAACCTGATTCATACAGAAATCCTCGGAGAAATTAAAAACTTTTTTGGCTGGCATGTATTTTATATATAAATCCATTTTATTTCCATAATAAGTAACTTAATCCACATGTTAGATTCCTTATTTAAAAAATTTCCTTATATTGTATTACAATGAAAAAACTTTTTACTCCACTGACTATGGTTCATAGGTTACAGTGTAGGTGGCAGTTACCTTTTTACACTGAAACGCCTGGACCCATCATTTAGCCGTTTATCGAACCTGTATGTTTTTCTTTCAAGAAATGCATATTTTATTCCTTTTTCCGGTCCCGACTTACAAGCCATTTACAGTGTTGCATTGACAGAGTTACACAAGTAATCAATAAACGTAACTGAACAAGAGCCAGTTCTCGACCTTAAGTCTTAAGAAAAAACCCAAGACTATTTCAACGGTATGAAAGTTAATAGTTTCGGTCCAGTTTGTTTTCGCAAGGTCGGCAACTGCAACCCCTCCCCCGTCCTCCCCATTGGAAACATTGGAATTTGTTGTATAGTTCTTATCAGAGTATATCCTTGTGTTTTTCTTGTTCATTTTCAGGCAGATATGGCTTGTTGTATAGATCCTGCATAGTAAACAGCATCCAGTAATTATATTTTGTTCAAGTTACGCTCTTCTTCGCAAGAATTTGTCGTAAATGAACTGTTTCAATCCAAAATGTTAGTTAATCTTTCCTTTGTCAAACTATAACTCAGTGATGATAAAACTAAGAGGCTCCTGTTTTGTGTTACAAAACTCTGACTTGCTTCCATGCCGTCAGACATGAATAGCTTCAGGCTCAGTTTTTTTCTCTCTGTTCACCGAATTGTCAGTCCTCAACATGTCAGTGAACCCTGCACGTTTGTGTTGTTTGAACAGTCCGTGATTTTAAAGCGCCCCTACGCTTGTTATATTTTCGTCCACGCGTGGTTCTAGTCTCCAATGCAAGCATTTTACTGACGCTTCTGAACCACAAAAGCAGTTGAAAGAATTTACAATTTAAATTCGTTGAGTAATTTGAAACTCTGATTGTACAAACAAGAACGGTGCCAGTTTTAACCATATTCACGGGGAAATATCTATAAGAACAAACACAAAAGTTTACGCGTACACAACTAGCCGGCTGAGCGGATTTTATTCTTTCACAGCGCGAAATTAAAGAAATTCTCGACCTTGAAAAACACAACCTTTTCCATTAAATCAGAGCATAAAAGTACATAGAAGAGCCCTGCTTCTTCTTCTCTGCCTTATTCCCTGCCATTGCTGTGAAAAATCGGCAAGAGGATTCGCAACTCTCACGATTTCATCACACAACGTGACAACAATCCACGCGAGAGGCCAAGACACGTGCGTGGATCAGCGCGGATATATGACGTCAGGATGGCGCAATTTTGTTCTAAAATAGAAAAATTGTCCCATATCATGGGTCCCACCGGCGCAAATCCCAAGGACTTACGGTCTCCGTCCCCGATTATGGCTCCTGATTGTATTGCATAAAATTCCGTCACGCAACGCCGTAGACTGTGACGGTGCGTCACGGTGCTCTGGAGTTCCGGGTACGAATGCGTTACTTATTGTGTTCCGAGCTGTGTGTTGTACAAATTCTCTTACCAAAACACAATTTGTCTTCAGTAGGATTAATCTGAAGTAACTTTTCAATCTCTGTTTCTTCACCAGAATGTAAAGACCGATATCCAAGCCACTGCCGAAGACGAATTTCACAATTTTCCGAAGGAAAAGCCTGCAATGCTCTAGGAAAGGCATACTGCGCAAAGAGCTGCAATGTTTGCAGTAAGTTGAACATCAAATATTCAAATTGCCCCTCCTCCGGGCCCGAAGCGTCCAATGTATACTAGATGAGACCACTAGAGATAAGGTGCTGAAAACTGTCTAGATTGTAACGGCGAGTCTCTTGGTAGGCAAGGTAATTGCCGGTAACACGAAATTTCGAGAAAATACTGTGAAACCCTTAAACCACCTTACCTTTTTTACAGGCGAACCAGCTGCAGCAGCCCAAGCTGTTCCGAATTGTATCCATTCCCCTTACGGTTGCTGTTGGGACTTCACAGCAGCCCTGGGACCAAATGGAGAGGGATGCAGAGGTAACAATAAATCATGTACCTTAGACAAAATGATGAACATTTTAAGCTAACATTAAGTCAGTTATGCAAATAGTGAATTAAGAATTGCTGCCGGTAACAGCAAGGCCAGCACATTTGCGATAACTAAAACGTTTGATCGGTTTTCTTAATTGTTTGACTCAAAATTCCCACGTGCTTAGAAGTCTCTAATTATAAGTGTTGATGAAGGTTTCTTCGGCTGTCCTTCTTCTTGCTCTCTGACCTCAGAACTTGAATACCCTACGCAAGCAAACTAAATAAACCAAGGAGAATTTCAAAATTACTGACCGATATACTTTTCTTGCAACTCTAAAAGACCTAAAACAGAACCACAAATAACTGAAAAGCTTTGATTTTGTAAAAACAGGATTCTTACTTTCATGTCGACTCTAATTTAAAACCTCTGTTCTTCGTAGACCATCGGCTGCATCGGGTTTTAATCGTTAGTGCAAATCAATGGTATTTTTCGTTGCATAGGCTGAATAAGGCGCATAGAGAAGTCATAACATCCGAACTGTTCCGCCATTCCTCTGTCCCTTCTGTAAAGACACGATATTTTCATCGATCGAAGCCTTGCCCGTCCTGAAAAGCCGTCAGTTTAAAATGTTAATGAGTCCACTATCTGATACAGGCACGTGCAAATTTCAAAGTGATTTCTTTGCTTTTTCTGAATATTGATTTACATAAATTGCATGTAACATACAATTTCATGTAGCGGGAGAGTATTTTTTGTACGTGTTCACAAAGTTTAAACAAGGAAAAAGAAGCCTCTTTTAACGATATCAAATCATTTTTTCCCCATTGATTTGTAATGATCCGTTGGCTAAAAAGTCTTTTACAAGAATGGTTACGGTGAGTTCAGTATAAACAATAAATCCCATTTGGCGCCAAAAAAATGCTCGGATATTTGTCCAAGAAGCGTACACTTTTCCGAGAGTGTTCAAGGACAGGTGACGCTTTTAGACCAATTACGCGCTAACGAAAGGGAAAATACTTGATGGATTATTACAATAACATCAACAACAACAACAACAACAATCTTTATTTCTGATTTAAATTTACATTTTAACATATTGACTGGCCCGCGGATAGCTTGTGCTAGTCTAGGCGGGCCAGTCCATCAAGATATAATTAAATATTTTTTGTGAATAAATCAATTACGTAGTATACAAAAAAAGCAAAATAAATTGGAGGGGTGGGATATGGTGATATTAGACACAATAAGGTACTAGACCATAAATATACAAAACGAGGATTTACAAAACAGATTAATACAAGTACATTTTCAGATTAGATTTAAACTAGGAACTACAACGAAACTAGCGGTATGACGATTGGTTGAAATTTGTCAGACACTACACTGATAGTCATCCCTGCCTGAAAGAGTCTCAAATAGATATCGGTGGATTGTTTTCTTAAAGATTGGTTTAGATACATCTCTCCAGTTTGGAGAAGTTTGATTCCATAACATCGCTCCTATTCTTGAGACAGAGCGTTTAAAAATTTCTAACTTAACTTCTTTCCTAACATAATTTCCTTTAGCGGCATGCCTTGTGTTGTATTCGTGATTTCATTTGACCTATTTTGGGAAAGTATCTTGGTACTATTGGCCCCCAGTCTTTCGGCGGGACGCAGTAAAACAGGTATCCTGAGTCCCAGAGGCTTTTTCCTCGCGCGCTTTAGACAGAAATACTTCGCATGGCGTCGGCGGAAGAAGGCTGCCAGCGCGAGCAGCGAACCTCGTGAACGACATGACCGACACCGGAAACCGCGCAAGAAAAACCTCTGTTACCCAGGATGGGTAAAAGGAGTCTACTGTGAACTAGTCCCAGTAGGAGACAACACAGACTCAGTGAAGTAATTTTTTTCTCTTCTTCGTCGCAGAATGCAGGAATCTTTATAGAAACCTGTGCAGATACTGGAGTGATTATTGTAAACCGGAAGCATTGAGATACGCAGGCAGAAGGACAGTGGAGCAGTACAGAGTCCTTTGTCCAGTTACGTGCAGGAAATGCCAGCACGGACAAAAATTGCTGAACACATCAAGATATGGTGAGTAATGTCAATCTCATGGCACCGTACTGACTAAAACTGGAGCAATACTGGAAATTTAAATCCAGACGTAACGAGGTTGGGAAAATAGGCTCGCAATGCGTACTTAAATTATTTGCTCTTCAACGTGACTTTGAACACCCCCGGCACGCGGGCACGGATATTTAGAGATTAAAAGCTTTGTGGACTCTATCTAATGGATGAAACGAAGAACGTTGTCCCTGTTGTTGGAGGAATTTACAAAATGATTCTGAGATCCACTGTCAAAATTTGAAGTTTGTCTCTTTCATACATTGATGGATAAGTCAGTCCAGTTTTTTGCTGGTCAAACCGGTTTTTGACTGATGCGCATATGCATGACTACTCGAATGAATTGCTGACTATTTTCGAGCCCACGTTACGTGGCAATGATGACTGCTTCGCTTTCGTATAACAAACCCTTCGAAAAAGTCGTGAAAAACTCTAGTTTCTATGAAGGACACTATTCTGGTGGAAATTTTAAGTACATCTTTTGCCGATGAGGCATATGCCAGATACATGACAAACCGTGTCCTTTCGATGTTGCTCTGGTCCTTGAAGAAGACTTTCTAACAGGAGTTTTCGGAGAGCTGGAGGTACTGCGGCGGACAAATTCTCAATTAAATTTGCCGTGGTCGAAATCCTTTTTTTTTATTTGTCACACTGCTCGCATGTTGATTCAATCAGCACATTCAGAATTTTAAATGATTAACATATTTTGACAAAGAGGTCGATTGAGGCTCGGTTATCTTTTCGTTGGAGCATGCTCAATAGGAAATCTCAAAGCCGCTCGTAGAGTCTTCTTCCTCTTCCCGATTTGTCTTGGAAGATAGAAGGAGACTCTGCTCGCGAGATACGCCGACCCTTTTTGCTATACTACTACAGATATTCCGTGAATATGGTTAAACTGCACAGTTATTTTTTAAAATCAGATTTTCAAAATTACTCAACGAATTAAATTGTAATCTTTCACTGCTTTTGTGTTTCAGAGCGTCAGTAAATGCTCTTGCATTGGAGAAGAACACGCGTGACGAAAATATAACAGCGTAGGGGCCTTTAAAATCACGGACTGTTACACACAACGTGCAGGGTTCACTGACATGTTGAGAGGACTGACATCGGTGACAGAGAGAAAAAACTGAGCCTTGAAGCTATTCATGTCTGACGGCATGGAAGCAAGTCAGAGTTTTGTAACAAAAACAGGAGCCTCTTAGTTTATCATCACTGAGTTATAGTTGACAACGAAAGATTAACTGACATTTTGGATTGAAACAGTTCATTTTCCGACAATTCTTGCGAAGAAGAACGTAACTTGACAAAATATAATTACTGGATGCTGTTACTGAGGAGATCTATACAACAAGCCATATCTGCCTGAAAATGAACAAGAAAAACACAAGGATAATACTCCTAATAAGAACTATACAACAAATTCCAATGTTTCCAATGGGGAGGACGGGGGAGGGGTTGCAGTGCCGACCTTGCGAAAAACAAACTGGACCGAAACTATTAACTTTCATACCGTTGAAATAGTCTTGGGTTTTTCTTAAGACTTAAGGTCGAGAACTGGCTCTTGTTCAGTTACGTTTATTGATTATCTTGTGTAACTCTGTCAATGCAACACTGTAAATGGCTTGTAAGTCGGGACCGGAAAAGGAATAAAATATGCATTTCTTGAAAGAAACATACAGGTTCGATAACGGCTAAAGATGTCCAGGAGATCAGTGTAAAAAGGTAAACTACACTGTAACCTATGAACCATGTCGGTGGAGTAAAAAGTTTCATTGTATACAATATAAGGATTAAATAGGATTACATGTGATAAGTTACTATTATGAAATAAAATGATTATTATAAAATACATGCAAGCCAAAAGTTTTAATTTCTCCGAGATTTCTGTATGAACAGGTTAAAGATATAATAACAATTAGTATAGCAGTTCGCATAAAGAATAACAAAACCTTTGGCTCATATCTGTGTGCAATTTTCTACACTTATTTTTATTATAATTTCAACCCGACATTATTTTCTCAAATTCTCAAACGATACTTTGAACAACGAAAACTAATAGCGGCCGTAAATTCTCAGAGATAAAGGTCCAGAACCCGCTATTTCTAACGTTCGTAAACGATTGAAATTTGGCAAAATATCTAGGAAAGACCTATTGTGCGTGAAAAATGTCAAAACATGGATATTAAGAATTTCATCATAGTGGCAATTAAAAAAGGTATAGATTTTGACCATACTTGTCCAAAAGAGGGTATATTTTCACCCTGGCTTGGCATTACATGTTTTGTTTTCAATAAAATATATTTTCCATATCAGCATTGGGTACAGGTTTCAGGGTTTGAGCGCACACCCGCACCAAAATCTATGGGAAGTCCGCACGACACTTTGCGTTTCCGCAACGTCAACAAAGAGTTGACTTTCTCTTAAAGAGAGAAAAAGAAAGAAGAAGAAAAAGAAGAGGAAGAAGAGGAAGAGGAAGAGAAAGAAGAAGAAGAAGAAGAAGAAGAAGAAGAAGAAGGAAGAAGAAGAAGAAGAAAGAAACACCAACAACAACAACATCAGCAACAAGTAGTTTATTATGTGATGAAAGAAATAAAGTTCAAAGTACAATTTTCTATTTTCTAAACTCTATTTCAGACTTAGCCGAAATGAAAATCGATGCCCAATTTCACACCTCTAAACTTAGTACATGCAGAAAGCTAACCAGAAATGGCTTCTGTTTGAGTCAAAATTTCACTCAAAGGCTAAACATACATGGTCTTGTTAGTCAATACCGCCAAACCAGAGTGAAAATCATATCCTACTAGTAATTTTAAACCAAACTCGCTCACAAACCATACCTACCCGTTTGAGTGACTCTCAAATAACAAGGATAAGTGTACTCATCGTACCGTGCACAGCAGCAGCTTTTGCGGTACGTTTTGAGCGGAAAAAAAAATCAGGAGATATGCTGTGTTCTTTTAGAATTGGAACCTCTTAGAGGTTAAAAATTTAAGTCACGCCCACAAAACAAGATTGGTACCTCTAGGGGACTTAATTCGAAATTTAGACGAGCACTCTCCGGCGTCTTTTTTATGCGGGGATTGATTCCCCCCTGGTCTTAAGGCCACACATACTTACTGGCCCACATAAGGGAGTACTCCTGCTGAGAAATTGAAAATTCTAATAATACATGATAGAGCTTTGACGCCGCCCGTATGTTGATGTTCCTCCCTCAAACGTGATCTGGATTACAAAACACGGAACCCTATCGAGCGCTACGACTTTGATTTTGGGCTACCGCGGGGATCCAAGTCAAGGTCAAATTTAAAATTTTATAGAGCTTTGACGCCGCCCGTATGTTGATGCTCCTCCCTCAAACGTGATCTGGATTACAAAACACGGAATCCTGTCGAGCGCGACAAGTTTGATTTTGGACTACGTGAATACCAACGCGGGGATCAAAGTCAAGGTCACGGTGTTCCTCTGAACCAGTAATCAATGCACCAAAGTATATGCTTCTTCTCGCAGTTCTCGAACGCTTTCTTAAGTGACGAACTGGCTGCCTAATAATAAAATTCGTCAATGCAAGTTCTTAAAAGATTTTCTAAACGTAAAACGTAAAGCCATTCTATTGTAGTCCATCATCTGCAGTTTGTATCTATTTATTTTATTATATAGACACGAGTGTTTTACTGGAAAATACACCACTCGTAAAATTCATACGAAACTACATCCGGGACTCGAATGGCGTTTTTTCTCGTGGCAAGAACAGTATCTCACTCGTTCGCTGCGCTCAGTCGTGAGATAGTGTTCTTGTCTCTCGAACATAAAATTCATATCTTCTCGCCACCGTTTAATATCCTCTATTATTTTTTATAAATAATTTATTATTTGAAAATTGTTACTTTTGCGATTGGAAACTTGCGCGCGTTAATCAATAGATTTTTTACTAACTTATTAATAAAACTGAGGCCCCGTTTACACGGGTCCGGACAAATTTTTGCACGGACGAATTTTGTTCCTGGACCGCCTGTTTACATGGATCCGTGCCGGATCCGTGCAAATTCTATTCCAGTGGTGTTTACACGGATCCGTGCCAATTTTAGACCAGATGCGGCATTTGATTCCAGGCCATAACCGCGCTATGTGTGCAAAAAGTTGCACGGTTCGGGTGTTTACACGAGTCCGTACAAATATGGAACCGTGCCGGTCAAAAAGCGGACCTGCTTTTTTCAGGTCCCAAACTTGCACACTTAGCCGTTCAAAAATTCGTCCAGTTCCGCCGGTCCCGTGTAAACGCAAGGTGGAACCGTGCAAGTTTTTGTCCGTGCAAAAATTTGTCCGGACCCGTGTAAACGGGGCCTGATATTTATTTCGATTCAAAATTTTGTTAGCTTCACGATGCTAGGTAATTTTCGATGGTTTTAAACTTTCGACGCACATAAAAGACCACCTCAATGATAATGCACAGATGTTATTTCAATAAAGTCATAATGACGTTCACCTTCTCAGCTTGAGTTGCACCTGGAAATGCAATGAAATGATACTCCTCTCCTCTAAATTTTTGAAAAACGTGACAAACGATTGTATGAAGTAGTGTTTTTTCCCTAACACTTAAAGGGAGCTCGATTTTAAAAACTTAATGGTGACGCGGAACATATAGCCGTACGTGTTGCTATTAAAATAATCTATACAGGCAGTATTGCATATTGTCTGAGGGTATGGAGCAAAGTCACGTTTTTTAAACTGGAAATTCTACCCTGATTTAGCCTGCAGAACAGGCGAATTGTTTTTGCGCATTTTAAGCCAACAGAGGGGAAAGCGACGTGAGGGCGCAGCGCGAATTAGACTGCTAGCAGTCTGTTTTTCTCTCAAAATTTCAGCAGGGATTATGAGGAGAGACTATTTAGCAAACACTCTTTAGCAAACACTCGTTTAAGCTCGGGCGTCTAAGTGACCCTTAGAGAAAAAATCCGGCTGCAAGCAGACTAAGCGCGAATATGCGCCATCGTTCTTTTCCCACCTACAACTAGAGGCTTCAACAATAGACGGGCCCGGCTGCTATAAATGCTGGAAATGATATAGTGTTTATACTAATCCATTTTTTTTCTTGTTGTTGATGCTCGGTCGTGACTGAAAGCAGACTTGTTTTGTGGGCAGAATAAATGTAGAACGAGAGACGCAAAGATACGAGGATGGTTTTTTTTTTCTAACTGATTCGCATGGAGCAAAATCTAACTCGCATGTCTGGAATTTGCTCGCAGGGTACTAGTCATGACCCTTTGCAAAACGATCTAAAGGGGGAAAATTGGAACGTTCTTTTTCGTAACATTGCAGATTGAGCTAGAAAAATTCACGTGTGTACGTGAGAAATTAAGTGGTCACGTTTGTTACGAGATTTCCTGGAAACTTGCTCGTTACGCCACCTTTTCTACACCACACCACAAAATATAGATAGCGGTCTTCTGGGATTGACTCTGCAGATAAAAATGCCTAGTTAGCAATGGTGTTGGCTTCGTCCAGTAGAGATTTACGAGAAAAAAAGGTAGGCATAGCTCACGGGGAATGAGAAACCATTTAGAACGTGTACCACGGCAGACACCTCCCAGCGGGCCAGGAAATGAACTGTTGTTTTTTATAGCAATCTTTAATTATTACTCTAAGTATAATCTATTTGGCAATCTGACAAGAACACGACGACGAAGACGTTTCTCCAGGACTGCAGCAAGCAGGACGAAAATATTTACTTACTATACTTGGTAAATTTGATTGTAAAACGATATAATAAGCGACCTGGGTCGCAAACGACTTTGTTTTAAATTTGAGCGCAACATTTCCTAACGACATCGTTGATATAGTCCCATGCAATAGTCGGTAAAGGTCACACAGCTTGAAAAGCGAATTTCAAAGGTGACGAGTGTGCTTTCAACATCATAAGTTTGACAATATCTTTAGGTCTGGCTCTGAAACCCGCTCCGTGCACTTGCCACAAGTCGACCTCATGAATTTCGGGGTAGAATATAGGGTAGAATATGTTAGGCCGCGAAGCGGCCATTGTTTAGAAGACGAAGGACTTTTCAGAAAGTCTACCCGCTCCTTAAATTTTGCAGAACAGGTCTTTTCCAAGCACCAAGTGCAGAACCAATTCGTGTCTCATTTACTTTTCGGATCACAAATTCTTTAAGACATAGTACGGGTCCGCTCAGTCACTGACCATCGTACTTTGAGTTTATTTGGCTATATATGCACAAAATCGAAGGAAACCTGAAAGTAGTAGTTTACTAAAATAGAAAAACACCAGAAAGACAACAATAGACAATAAAGGAGCAAGGATGGTTTAGGATGGAGAAGATTGACGCGGATCGCTAACGACGAACTTGAATAATCTGGGCAAAAATTTTCAAGACGCGCAAAACCTCCGAAGTCAGTGCAAAATCGTTTCTTTATACAGACAGTGATAGTTTTGATCTCATCGAGATCCTCAAGGTCACCATAGCCCATATCTTGGTTATAGGGTGTTTATGACAAAACGCCACTATTTTTGGCTGTCGAAGTATCTTTAAAGGTACACTCGAACAAATTGTAAGATCGCAACGCCTCAAAATGTTGTTAATGTGTGTCTGGTTAATTAGTATGTATATCTTTTGTACTGTATTTTACTACGTGTTGGAATGTGTGTTTGTATCGTCGTGTAATTCATTCAAATAGTTTTTGGGTAGTGCAATTTTTAAGTTTTCGCTGTGCGTACCGGAGAGTACTTATATCAAAATCAAAGCATCTAGTGCAGTTTGTGGCAGAATCTCAGTCACATCTCAGCCGTGCGTTTGTAGCAGTCCCAGCATCGCGTTACAAATGTAAGTCTCCGTTGTTATCACGAGCCGGTTTTTAGTTTGTCAGACTGTTCTGTTCGTGTTTGTTTCAGTTTTAACCACACAATGAGCCTTAACTAAAGATCGCTAGCAATTCAAGTGTGCGTTTCGAATACTCGTTGCTTGCTGGAGATGTCACGTCCTGTTGGCAGTTTCACAAATATTAGTAAAACTCGCTCGTTTCAGTTTTTTGGCTCCATTTTTGTCAGTCTGTCGAATCCGGTGTACTAGAGAGTCTAGAGAGAGCTTCCTTCCTGAACAATGGCTGATGATCAGGCCTACTCCGTTTTACCTTAGGGACTCTCCCGAGTCAGAAAACTGAAATAACTTTTTGAAATGATGCAAGATTTATGTCAGTTATTTACGCTGTTTAATTAGCCCTGTCTTAAACGAGCAAGAGACTCGGCACGAATATTTTTTGAAAAAATCGATTTATTTGAAAACCTGAGCCTGGCACCTAAAAGAGCATCTAAAAGTTAGTAATTAAAGTTAGCAAATGTCAGTGGTTTTGGTACGAACACAAACATATAACAAGCTAATTTAAATAAACTGCAAAGATCCTGCTTGATTGAACGTTGGATCTCACAGGAGATCTAAACAGCCAAACGGGAAAAGAAAAACGATGGGAAGTCAAAAACTACTGCAAATATCACGTTGTGCCAGTCTCGTCGAGTAGTCTTCGATTTTTCATCGTTTTACTAAGATGTGATATCCTTTGAAAAGCTGTGATTCAAGAGAGCTTTGATGGTTTTGAGGGACAAATGTCCTTCAAAACCACGTTTTGCTGTTTAGCCTTTTTTTTCCAAATTAGGACCTATAAAACAATTTCAACTGATTGTCCATTTGTGGAACTCTAGGAATTGTGTGTAGCTAAGTGGTGCTCTTGTCGAGCTCTGTCCATCTCAATAGGCTTAAATGTCCAACCAGCTGAAGTTTCAAAGTAACACTGAATTGTCAGTTCTGTTAAGCCCAGTGGTTTTCTTTTACACTGAACTACAGACTCTTATGTAATCAGTAGAACAGACCGAACTCGACTAAAGAAAGCTAAACTAATAATTTGTTTTGGAAATTCTTTACCATCTGTTCAATTTCGACTGCAGAAAACTCATGGTCGCGTTTTTACCACTGAAAAATTAAAGCTACTGAGCTCAGTTTGTGAATAAATAACAAAATACAAAGAAGGATATAGCACTTGACATAAGATATTTTGTTTTCCTGTTTGCAATTTGAACAGTTGTTTTCTAGCAATAGTCAGTGTTTTGTTTCCAGCTGCAGTTGATTATGTAATCAGTGGGACAGACGAAGTGGACTTTAGAATGCTAAACTAATAATTTGTTTTGTAGATTCTTTCTAGTGCCATCTATACACGTTCTCCGATAGTTAGCTCTTTTTTGCGCTTTTACAACTGTGTACAAAGTCAACATTTGGTCTGTTAATTGAAACCAAAGAAAGAAACGGCACTTGAGATTAGATTTTGTCCTGACTGCAATTTGAACAATTCTAGATCTTTTCTAGGGAAGGTCAGTTTCGTTTACAAATTATGTAATCAGCAGAACAGCCGCTAAATTTGACCATAGAAGGGTAAACTGGTATTAGCTAATAACTTGTGTTAGAAGTTATTCCAGTCAGTATACTGCTTTATTCGATAGGAAGCTCTTGTTCGCGTTTTTACAACTTAGTGTAAAAAGCCAACATTTGGTCTATAAATTGAAACCAAAGAAAGAAACAGCACTTGACATTAGATGTTTTGTCCTGACTGCAATTTGAACAATTTTTTTCTGGGAATGTGGTTTTCGTTTACAAATTATGTAACAAGTAGAACAGCCAAACTCGACTAAAAAATTCTAAACTAATTACTTGGTTTGGAAATTCTTTACCGTCTATACACTTTCCCCGATAGAAAACTCTTGGTCGCGCGAGTTCTGCCACAGAGGAAAAAAAACCGACCGCACGTGGTCAATGAATAGAAAGCTAAAGATAGATGAAGAACTTGACATATTTTTATTTTTTACTTTTTTTTACTTTGTCTGGGAACGGTTTCATTTACAACCGCAGCCGAGGTTATGTAATCAGTAGAATAAACGAAACTCGACTAAACTTTGCTTAACTAATAATTTTGACTGTTCACAGTCGCCGCGGATAGAAAACACTAGTATCAGGTCGTGTTTTTACCACGGAGAAATAAGCTAACATTTGGTGGATGAATAAAACCCAAAGAAAGATACACCACTTGACATAACTCTATGTCGTAATTACACTTTTAAGTTTGAGTCAGCATGTATTATGTTACAAGAGTTGAAGTAAAAAATGCCGGCTTATTTGCTGCCAAGTACATTAACATAAAACACCTCTATGTCAAAGGTTATATAATTCTCGCTTTGAAGTTCTCGTTTAATAGTTGTTACAATAACTCTAATTGTAAAAAAGTACATTCCATTGCCGGCTTTGGACCGAGATTGCAGCAAAGTCACTAGTTTGGCGTTCTTTCGTCGAGTTTGAACGATAATTCTGCTGACTACGTAACCACCGTTACTAATTTTAAAACAAACCTACGGCACGGGAATGTTTGAAGAATTAAAACTAAGAATTAAAACTATGAACTCTGAACTTTGAGTTAAACATCGATTTTAATAAAAGCCAGCAGGGTAGACCGAGTTTACGGGCTTTATCACGGTACAGTTACAAATGTAGTGAAACTGTATCCTGATTCCTAGACACATATAATGAAAATTGTGAAATCGTTCAAATGTAACTACTTGAAAAAATGTTGAAAAGTCAAAGCACGTTTAAGAACGAGATATCAGTTGTAGTTTTGCGATGTCTAGAAGCCAATTAAGAGCAAATATGCTTCTTTTTGTGCCTTCTGACGTGAAAAGTGCTCGGGTGTAAAGCGATGATAAGTTTCCGCAAAAATGCTAGATTTAGTAAAGTAAGGTGAGAATTTCTCAACCATTGGTGATATGACAAACATGTCTGATGTATTTGTGTGTAGACGTGAGACTTTGACAACCACTGTTGATATGACAAACATTGAATATTATATAGGCGGTGTTAGACATTGCAATTTGGACCGATGGGATCTGATGAAAGCGCCTTATTGTCTGAACCCTCTTAAGATAAAATGACACAATTGATTAGCAACCATCCAATTAAAAGTCAAAGGCTTTTCTCTCATCGCTTTACTGACAGGCAATAAGATCTAGAGGATGCGATGATACCAAATGTCTACAATGTACAATTTATACCCTCGCGATTTCAATACCATTTTGTTCATAATCACAATGTTGCCTATGGAAGAAATACATGTGTATCAATTTACAAAACAGAAAATGGCAGTCGGCAGTTAGCAAGAAGGGACAACTTAGCAAAAGCGATGGAAAGAGAGAAATCGATTTCGCGGGATTTTGCGCGCGAGTGCTTTTGTTTTGGCACGAACCCAAGCATTTTTCCAAATGTCTCTCGCGGAAACGGTAAAAGATAAATAAAATAATAATAAAAAGTAGCAAATCCTATGGAATGGTTATATACCAGGGTTAAGTTCGCAGACATAAGATCGAATTAAAAAAAAAAAATCACCCTTTGAAATAAAAGCTACCTGTAACAATTTTGTTTTCATCAATTCACACACCACGCATGTCTTTTAGTTGCTTTTCACTGGTCACGCGCAAATTTTTGCCTTTTTGACGGGTCACGCGTCAATTTTTGCTGGTCTACATGCCCCAGTAATTTTGCAATGGGAGCTGATAGTCCTGATACCAGATTCATACCACCATATGGTTGAATAATTTAAGTGGATTATACAGGCGAAGGGCGATAAATCCTACAGAATACAGAAGGTTTACCGCTCGAAATAAAAAAAATTAGAAGATGCTCCCGACATTCTTGAATGAAGGAAAACCAACCAATTAGCAAATCCCTGGTAAATAAATGCATGACCATCTTGCCTCAGTGGGAAGCGTTCCAATGATGGCTGTTGTGTACTTCTCTATGTGGGAGCGGTATTAATTCGTGTACGGAAATCCTGTTTAAAACTTAACGTTAATTTTAGGATTCAATCAAGAGATCAGTTTAACTATCGAGGACTACGTAAATAGATTAAAACCCATTACTTTACAGATTGTGTGTTCGGGGGAGTTATAGGTGTGGAGGAGTAATTTACACGAATTTTTTTTTCCACAACAAAATCTCCCATCAATGCAGTGTTTGTTTGAAAAACTCGCACGTCAAATAATTCGTCAACAATTTGATTTTCTCGTTAGAATAAGATGACGCCGTTTCTTTTCAGAAATTGACGTAATTATTGCGTGTTTCCTAGTTTCGTGATCTTGGAGGCGTACACGTTTATACATTCTCTATCGGATTTTAACTAAATACTATCATGTTTGTTTACAAAGACGACGACCCTAAATTCTTATGCCTAGCCGGATAAATACTTCACGTTTACGGAACTCTAATTTTAGATGTTATCTGGTTTATTTTCATTCTATTAGTAGCGATTAGTGGTTCAAAGATAAACCACGGATAGACCTTGATAGTGCGTTTACGTTAGCGTTGACGCAAGCGAACAAATTTAGCCTCAAGCTTTGAAATCAGTTGTTCGGTTTGTAAACAACCTCGACCTCCTTCGTGGAACTCTGTGGTTCATTGTTTCTCTGTTAAGTACAATGACCGTTTCTTTCGACTTGGAAGGTTTTGTGAAGGGTTCTTGTTGGGATACGTGGACGATTCTCTGCTAACCTGAAAGGCTCTTTTCCTGGTGTTCGCCCCCGTCAGCCAATACCAGGGCCTCTGATAGCATGGCACGAGGACGACGTCGAAAGGGGAAGTAAAATGAACATCTCGGATGGTAATACCTCTGAGTTTCCCAACCAAGAAATTTAAAACAACCATTGACTACAACCCTTTTTACATTTGCACTTCAACTTAGCGGCTTGACACCTCAGAAATGACTTAAATTATAAATTAGTGTTGGCAGCCACGTGGGATTCGTTTCGCTGGCCACATTTCAAGCTAATACGTGCCCGGTCACAGGTGATTTACGTCAAGAAATTCGGGAAAGACTCTAATTGATTAATAAAAATAAACTCCTAGACCAGATTTTTGAGTTATAAGTGATCCTCCCAGGCAAAAGAGGGGTGAAAAAGATGGCCGGAAATTGAAAAGGTCGCCGTAAGCCGTTAAAAGATCGATGTAAGAGAATGACGACTAATGACAGTTTGAATTGGGCAATCACACGTTGATTTGCACGTGCAGTGATGGGTAGAAAATTGTACTTCGAAATCGCGTAAGGAATATCTGGCATTTTCATTTCAACATCAATCAGATCAGACAAAAACACTAGAAACGAAAACACAGGATAATCAAACAGGTAAAAACAGCAGGACGTACAGGACAAGCGCTCTCGCACGTGTTCGTTTCCACGCCCAATTCATTGATTATTTTAAAGGGGTCTTGTCAGAGAAATTAACCGGAGCGCTGAACTTCACAAATAGAAGCCGGAACTCCAACTGCGCTAAAAATTTGGCCAACGATAAATAACTGAGGGTTCCTACATTCCTGTGGCACGTCGCAGAACAAAGAGAGGAAGACATATTGTGATAAGTGATCTAAGACGGAAGACGTTAACGTAAACACTGGAGGTAGGTAAAAAGAAGGTTTAAACTAACAATAGCCAACGTCTAGAAAATACTGCAAATCAACCACAATCGCATCAACGTACCTGGTGGCAGGACTGTTTGGTAAAGTCAACAGAAATAAATGAAATCATTGATCTGTATATTATCTTCTTGTCTGGCATGTAATAATCGGGTATGCGACGTGTCTCTGTCAAGGCATCATACCGTTTCAGGACACCCTGAGCGTGGCTTTGTGACACGACCTCAATCCAATCATTCCACACGCCTCCTCCTCAGACTATAAAGCCGCTAATGACTTGTTTTTTGCAGCAGACGAGTTCAAGCAACAGAGGAACAGACAACTAGAGGATTTCGAAATGGCAAGTCAAATGAAGATATCCGTCCTGCACCTTTTGGTCGCAGTTTTATTTCTTTGTGAAGTTATCGGACAGCGTTCATCTTCCCGCAGAACGTACAGACGACCTGGGACGTGGACGAGGAGGTACAGTTCTGGCACGATCAGGAGAAAAGGTATTGCAGCAAAGTCTGTCCATAAATTCTACTCATCTGAGGCTTTCTTAATGCGTTGTTCACAATTTTAAACCCAATACGGGCCAAAATTTCTTACAACGATTTAAGTTCGAGACGTCGTTTTCTAGTACACTTTTCGCGTTAAAAATTTCGTCGATTGAAAAAAAACTACTCCTATACCTTTGTTTTTACTTTGTCTTGCTCCGCTTTTCTCAACTAAACGCAAACAGCAGTGAAGAAAATACGCATTTACTTAACCTTTGCTTCCAACGACACATTGATTAGTCTTCAAAAAAATCATTTTTTGTTTGGAACGTGGTTCAGTCGAAAGCACTTCGAATATGAGTCATAACGACATCGGATTTCAAAGTAAAAGGAACGAATTATGTCATGGCCTGCAAGTTAAAAGCAATAATCTTCTGGGTGGTGAAATCGAAACGATAGTTTCACTTTTTCCAATTTTGAGTTTTCATTGCCTTTTTCGATGGTAGATGTTTTCAAGCATTTTGGAAGTTTAGAGAATGATGAAACAAAGCAGACCGCAAGGTACTCAGTCATTGCCTTTGAAGGAAATGTTCAATTGGCAATGTTTTACACTATATGCCACTCAGGAAGTCGAATAAGGATCTCATGAAAAATACACGTGATGAGAGCCCGGCAAAAATATGACGCGTGAACGACAACTGGAGGAGATGAGTTATCGATGTGTGAATTAATGAAAAAAAAAAAGCATTTTTAACAGTAGTTAAAAGTATTAGGGATTTGTGGTTGAAACGGTATCACAGCACCCCCCATCTTCGATCGAAACCGTAAGAGAATTATCTAAGAATCTATTAGATGCAGTTTAAGCATGATTGCAATCTTTATCGACACTTGAAATTTCAGTCTTTAAATATAATTTTCTGGAGTGATAAAAAACAGACACCACTCCCCTGCTCCCCCCCCCCCCAAAAAAAAGATCAAATTTCCGCTTTGAGCAGCTTATGCCGACCAAGCGGCCCTTATTTCCTGTTTACCCATAGAGGCCTGCATAGAGGCCAAAGACAAGAAGTGTAATAATAACTCTTTTGTCTGCCAGAAATACAGTACTCGTTTGGCGAGCTTAGCGCGCGAAAGTTATCTTGCGTGACACGCGGTTGGCCGACCAATAATAACATTCACGCGTCCTCGAAACAATTATGTTTTACTATTATCGTACGGATAACAGTTGAATTGCTTTCTGGCTGTTTGAGATGCCAAAATATTTTAGGGGGATCCACATCTGTCCCCGCTAAATGAGGCAAAATGAAACTGCAGCGCCATACATTTCGTTCAGAAGATATTTTCTTTATTCTCATCACCTTTTTGTTTGACAATGTACAGCAATGTATGGATGCTGCAAGGCGAAGTTATATATTGATCACACTTTCTCTTTCTTTCTTTCTTTCTTTCTTTCTTTCTTTCTTTCTTTCTTTCTCGCAGAGTGCAAAGATGAAACAGCGCCACACGACACTTGCATGAAAATAGTCAAGGAACTGGGAGTTCAAGTGTGCCACACAAAAGTCGGCCAGCTGAGAGCTAAACTTGAAAGGAGCTGTGCAAATACTTGTCACTACTGTAAGTAGCGCAAAATATTTTTCGCCGCCTCTGGGTGGAAAATATTCTTTTTAACATTGGATGGCAGAATAAATTATTTACCCTAAGATTTTAGAGTAGCTTATGCAGCTAATATCTCCGATGACAGATAGATCACCACACCGGAAACTACGTCACCTACTCTTTTCGAACAGTGTGTGGGTCTTTTACGTCCCGCAGAATTAATAATGACGAGATATGAGACGGAGCCTACGGTTTATCGTCCTTATCCGAGAAGACTAGAAAGTCTAACCATTTGCCGATGTCATTACAAAGGCAGCACTAACTTTCTCCTCAACTATTTAAAGACCCTGAGTGTTGGTCCGGCCCCCGGGGGGGGTACTCCCTTATAAGAGCTTAATGGGGACGTGCGGCCAGCCAGGGTATGTTTTTCGGGATTTTTGTCTTAAACAGGGTATCAAATTTGTCATTTTTTGTCTTAATCAGGGTATCGGTTTATCAATTTTTGTCTTAAATGGGATATCTTTTCTTGGATGATAAACGGCAAAATTTTTACAAGCTCTTGTAAATTATTATTGACTTCCGTTTACTTGGGCATTGATACCAGGCACATTAAATTTCCATTGATTACACAACAAGAAAGCCACACAATTTGTAACCGCAACTTTAAACCTATGTCTTAAACAGGGTATCAAAAATGGGAATTCTGTCTTAAACAGGGTAGGAAAATCAGCGATATTTGTCTTAAACAGGGTCAGGGTATGAAGGGCCGGGCCGCACCTCCCCACCCAGGAATATATCGAGTACCCCCCCCCCCCGGGGGTCCGGCCAAGGTTTGAACCCGCGACTTCCCTGGCGCACGCACAATTTTGGACGTTTAATTAAATACAATACAATTATACGTTTTTAACCAAACAGTATAAAGTTCTTCCTCTTCTTTAAACGGCGAAACTAAAAACAGCCCTAGCCGTATTTCCTGTAGTCTTGCTACAAAATTACTTATGCACTTTTTACCAAAAGGTACTCACAAGCCTGAATATTTCAGTCTAAAATCGATCGCCAGAAGAATAAAAATAGGCAGCCTCGGCTGGAAAAACATTATTCTTACAAGAAAGAGTTACGTTATCCCTCTGTAGGTTTTAATCTTTTTGTTAGCGGTTTTATGACCTGCCGCCATATTAAAGGCTCTATTCAGTAGACATGTATAATAATTGCACTCAGATGCGTAAGGACCCTATGAAGAGTGTATACGCTAACAGTTCTCACTGCTGTTTTAGGTGGAGAACCTCAGAAGGGTTGCAGAACAAGCAAGTACGGATGCTGCTGGGACGCTTACACACCCAGTGGGGATATCTATGGCAAAGTAGGCTGCCCGGGTAAGTTGAAAAAATGTCAGTTACAAGTCGCCCTACAGTCCCAGGGGGGGGGGGGGGTACTCCCTTGTAAGGGCTTAATGGGGACGTGCAGCCAGCCAGGGTATGTTTTTCGGGGTTTTTGTCTTAAACAGGGCATTGAATTTGTCATTTTTTGTCTTAATAAGGGTATCGATTTATCAATTTTTGTCTTAAATAAGATATCTTTTTTGGACCGAGATAAACAGCAAAATGTTTACAAGCTCTTGTAAATTAATATTGACTTCCGTTGACTTTGGCATTGATACCAGGCACATTAAATTTCCATTGATTACACAACAAGAAAGCCACACAATTTGTCACTACAACTTTTAATCCATGTCTTAAACAGGGTATCAAAAATCGGAATTCTGTCTTAAACAGGGTCAGGGTATGAGGGGCCGGGCCGCACCTCCCTACCCAGGGATATATCGAGTAACGCCCCCCCCCCCGGGTCTACAGTGCAAGTTGAAACGTTCGCCAAAAAAAACACCTTTTATGAAAGAATAGAAACCAAGGTGAGCCGTTTGGGTTTAGGGTTAGGCGTAGTAGATTTTGACCAATTTCAGTGATTTGAAAAAAGCTGTAGTTTGTTTCACACAGCACAACCAAAATTATTGAGGCGGTTTCTCGGGTTCACTAAAAACTCAAAAGTAGATCAGTTTAAAATTCGATTGTTCATTATTATATCATTATTTTTCCTCTCTTTACTCCCGTTTTTGAATTTTTTAATAAACTTAAATGCAAAGGGGCATAGATAAATTAGTGGATTTGGCGGAAAATAAATACTTTTATTACTATACTGCACACGTACACGAGAGGAGATTACATAAAAGGTCCCCTATAGCGTTTTGTAAAACTCAGTCACGCCAAAGACTTTGGCCTTTTCTCGCGTCACGAAAGATATCCAAAAATGATGCAGCTTTAGCTAACCTGGAATTTATTTTGTTCCTTCCTCTGGTATAGAATGTAAAGATCACTTGCATCTGTGCCAACGGTTCATAAGATTCTGCAATTCAAGGAAATCAGAAAATAAAGCTTTCATGGAACTTCACTGCCCGAAATCTTGTGGAAAGTGCTTCCCAATGAGAGGAAGGAAAACGACAGGACAAAAGATCAAATGACAGACTGGAGTAGACTGTAAGGTAAGTTTGCTTAAATTCTTTTTCTGATGATTTATGACATGGATTTTTTTGTGCGACGCGGGCTTAGAAACCCAGATATTAAAAGAAAAGAATATGGGGCTAATTAGCGCTTTTTGGCACCCAAGTTTTTGAAAGCCAATATAAATAATATAATAATAATAATAATAATAATAATAATAATAATAATAATAATAATAACAAATTTATCGCTAGAGTTCCTTAGACTATATTTAGATGGGAGCCTAAGAGAAATAAGAGATGACAAATAAGTAGGAGTTAAAAAATTAAGAATCTTAAAAGTAATTAAAAGTATTTTAAAACTCGATTAAGAGGGTGTTACCTTGAATATTACAACCAAAGCGTTGAAAAATAAATTTGATTTACCGTGCAATTTCAAAATTCCCTGATTTTTCAGACGAATTTCTGTTCTCTCAGGTGGCCATGGCCGAAAAACTGATTCGGCTTTCTCCTGTACAATGTAGTTAGAAAATGATTTTCTCATCCGCCCGAGAGTTTTTTTTTTTTAATTATTAATTAGAAGAAATACTCCTTCACTGTATTGAACTGGTAACAATATAAACTAGCTAAACACA
>JAHPZR010020882.1:0-11975 GCA_019787425.1 Platygyra sinensis | reverse complement strand
TATGTGCCGCCGATTCGAGCGATTCTGCTGGTCAAGACAAAAGGAAAACAAGGAGTTCATGGAGCTTCACTGCCCGGTAACTTGCCGCAAATGTACTCAAAGTAGGAGAGCGACAATAAGAGGAGAGAAGATCAAAGTGGGCGACTGGTTTTATCTCTAAACTGGACGTACGTAGGTTAAATTCCTAGAAGGGGTATCATCATGGAGATTTTTACCGTATTTGAGGTGAAAATTGGACTAAATATCATGACGAGTTTCAACTCTATAGTAAACAAAAGTAAATTAGCCAAAGGCTTCACTACATTTTTGGTGAAACTGGTGGTACCTTAGCTCGTTCACCAACTGAATTCGCCTTGTACATTTTGAACACTGCGATGGTAATATTAAGTGAATTTTTGTACACAGAGAGAGCAAATTCTAAATATTCTGTTGATTAATCCGGCATAAAAAATACAATTTCCTCGATTTTGATTTGTTTAAAAAAACTCCTGTTTTCCCATGCGCGAAGTTTGCGGGCCATAAATCGGCAGGGAAAAACGAGCTTAGCAAGATGTTCATTATCAGTTCTTCCTATGTCTCTGACGGGTTCGGGAAAAGTAAAGAAACTTTTCAAACTTAAAGGAGCAGTGTCACGAGAATTTTGCTGCTTTAGGTCAATTCTGTGCAAAAATTTTTACTTTGAGGCTTTTATCATAAGCAAAATGCTTCTGTAATATAAAGCTACGACAATGATATCAAATAAATTTTTCCAGAGAGGGCTAACCATAATAGATTTCTTGAGGATTTTTGGAACACGTAGCATCAAACTCGAAAAATTGGCTTTTTTTTCAAGTTTCAATCCATTTTCATTCTTGCCATCCATAGTGACAGGCGACAGGAAACAGTTTCATGCAGTTCCTTCAAATAGCCTTAAATAACAAAACTAGATCATTAGTTTTGGGATTCAATTGATGCGAAGACACCTTCTAGCTTTTTATAAAGTTGCCAAATAGCGTGACAATGCCCCTTTAACTTGCTATGAAAGTTTAAAACACTTGGTGATAAAACACGAAACATTTTGGCAACAAAAACAGTATCATTTAATTATGAATAAAGGGATAAAGTTTCTACAGAAACGGATTCGCTGCGACTAAGGTTCAACGTTCGAAACGTCAGCTTTCGAATCCATTTACGGTGACCAATTTAGGTTATCAACCCAGTTGATGAAACCAAATTATCATTTAATTATGGCCCTTAATTAATTATAACTAAATGTACAAATTCCCCTACCCGTTCATAAACTTCAGCTTGTGAAATCCCAACCCTTTTTGCCATTACATGCAGGGAGTACCCCTCAACCACGGCCTGCGCGCTCTCCCGCCCACGATGCGGCCGAGTCTTTTGGTCAAAAATTGGACTCATAAGCCACCTGCGCACACACCTCTGATCAACAGGAAGATTATCATCCTCGTCCTTAACGAGGGGTAGCCACGACGGCGACGAATCCCCTCTCTCCCAAACCTAATTTTTTTACTTTTTAAAATATGATCGAATGTCTACTCAAATCTTCACCAGAAACGTTGCTTTACCTTTCAGGTTTTGACGGAGACCTCTTCCAACTTGATGAAAATTCAGCTTTCTGGAGCATAGCATAACCTGTGATCGCTTTATGACAGTCGTGGGGTTTTGAGTTGACAGTAAAAAGAACCCAGCACTAATAATTATTCACGAGGAGAAATTCATGATCATTTTTCAAGGAAATTACGATTTCATGAAACGGGGCATTCTCATGATAGGGCTGCATGCCGGCACACGCAAAGAAGTGTCGTGTGCAAAGTTATAGAATAGCCAGCGAAGGACTCTAAGAATTACAGTCGTAATTTAATTATACTGTACAGTTTATAGACACTGATAATAAAGCTATATCGGAGTGAAGAAAAAATTGTTTTTTTCTGTCGCTGTAATTAAGCTTTCTTTCTGCCTTGTACCCTGTCTAGCAAAAAACAAAACGCCATCAAAATGTCACCGGAGGGGGTGGGGGTGTGGAGCTCAGCTTTATTTGAAGGACTCTCGTTTTTTGTTGTTTCTTTGGGGGTATGCGACCCTAAAAGATACCTTGAAGGCTAAAATGACAACGATTGTCCGGGATGTCGTGGAATATTTTCTTAGCAAATATGCTCTCGCCGTGTGGTCTGATCTTGAGGTAGTTATCGTTGATTCTCAGAAACTCAGGGGGAAGTCATTAAGTCTTGCATGGAGAAACCGTAGCAATATGTTGGGTGAAAATCTTGAGATCGCTCCACCACCCTTTAGAAACATGTTGGAAGATGCTAAAAAGCATGCCGAACGAAACATTGTTTCAAAACAAACTTTATTCCAACAAGCACTTGAATGTAAAGTGGAATTTAATAAACCGTATGGGACATTCCCACCTATGTCAACAGTCTCTCGAATACAGACCGAATCTCCCGGTCTCCCGAATGGGTCATTGAATCTCCCGGGCAATACGAATAATGTGGAGAAAGTACTTATTAAGCATTATTTTATGCATTTCATGCGGTTTTATCGGCGGAGCTCTACTTTGAACAACTCTTTTTACCGTCAAAGAAGGTGAACGTGGTGATCTGGAATCTCTACATTCCAACATCGTTTGAATGCATCCCTTTTTACAGGGCACGATGAAGCGATATTGATGACGCATTGGATCAAAATGTCGGGACCTTTTGACGAAACAAAGGCCTTAAATATATCTTTAAAAGTTAGTCCAGCGAATATACAACTAGATTGGTGAACTGTGTAAAATTAAAATTTTATGTTTAATTGTAAAGGGCGGGAAAAATTTGCGGCTGAGTTTGTTCAGTCCTCTGATGCTGCAAATGGGTTTAATGGAACGTGAGCAAACATTTGCAAATAAATAACATTTAATCTTTTCATAAAAGCAAACAAGAAAGCAAATCGACAAGTTAGCATTTCGCACAGGTATATTTTCAAAAGGTTTTCCGTTACTGTTGAGTACTTTTGTGTCCGTTAATTGTGTAACGGCCAACTAAAACGTAATCAAAAATGGCAACCAATCGAATTGAAAAGAATACAGTTCAACCAAACGTTTCAAATCACAAATCAGCCCAGAGCATAATTTCTATCAGTCAGTCACGTGCAAAGATGGAACAAACATTAAAGTTTACTGACAACACAGTCATCCCGGCCTCGTCACGAAAAGTGAAAAAGTTTTATAAAGAACGTCGTGTGCAAGCCTTTTGGGTATACTTGTTCGCAACGAAGAACGCTGCACTATTCGGAACTGTGGTTTTAATAACGACTTCATCTATGTCCATTACGTCTAAAAAGTCAAAAACAAATTAACAAAAGAGACATACAATAAATACTGAAAGGTAAACAATCTTTGTTGAAAACGGCGGGAGACCCGAAGAGTCAGGGTAACAGACCGTTACAGGAACAACTAAGCAGAATATCACTGTTTTCAACGCTATAAATTTGCGTGTGCACTCAACTAGGGGCATTTAGACACTAACGGCCAGCTGGCAAGATCTCTCTGTAAAGCATATCAGACACTTGAAGGCGAAATATTCTGAAGAAACTCAGGTAAGTCAGCCTTTTATCACAGCGATTCTAGAAGCAGTTTCAAAATATACATCCCAGACTGAGTGTATTGCTAAATTGTCTAAATTTCAAGAGTTCGGGACGGCATTTTGCGCCATAATAGCTATAAACGACTAGTTTTCTCCTCAGCGCAGCATCAATCTTGAGTTTAACACATTTTATCGGAGGCAAACATAGTCATTTTGGGTAGAAATAGTTTAATGCTGAATGGCAAAGGCCATTCTTTCGATTCTGGATAAAGACAATTTACCACTGACTGACAGAAGAATTATGAATTTTAAACTCCAGTGATTTTCAGCTCATTCCAGGGAATCAGATCAAGTCGTGATAGTTGGTGAACCGTATAAACTAGCGGAGTTTAAGTTTAACCCCCGGTAGTATATTTACAAAAGTCATTTCACTGCGCACTCTCCTTAGACCTTATCCTTGTCACCGTGTCTAATTTCTTACGCTGCACAAGTTAATGTTGAGTTTTATTTCACGCCATTTCTTTGCTCTAACCGCAATTAATCTGAGATGTGTGGAGCAGCTAAATAATTTGGCGAAAAGATGTCTGGTAAAAACGAAAACATTTGATTCAAATCTGACTGTGTCTCGTATGGCGGTTATAAGTCGTGGCGGTTAATTTTAAATTTTCATTGAATATTAAGCACATTTTCGACTATATAGCTTTTTTCGCACGCATGATTAAGCCTATTGAAACAATGTATTGACGGTTTGTGCTTAAGTATTGTCTGATTAATGGATGGTATGACAAAATGTAATCTATATATTGGGATTAAGACCGGATTAAGACCATGCACTTAGTTTGTGCTTCGACAGTTAAATTTAGTCCATTGAACCATGGCATTATGTAATCTACCTAAATGGTGAAGATAAATTAGACATGATTGAACTCCAGCAGATTTAAATCAGAAGCTACCAATTTATTTAAACATAGGAGAGCAAGTCTCTTCGAGGGCGAAGGAGATGGGTAGTCCCACAAATTTCGGAAAGGTGTGTGCCGCGAAGGGTATTAAACCCTGAAACTTTCTAGGTCAGTGAAGCAAACGTAAATTGATACCCTATTTAAAGGAGCACTGTCACGGGAGTTTTGCTGGTTTCAACCTCATTCGTTGCTGAAATCTTTACTTGGTACCTTTACTTGTTCCCAAAATGCTCGAATGGACTAACAGAAACATATCAAACGAATGGCGGATCAGAGTGCAAACCATAATGAATTTCTGGTAATATTTTCAAGGAATGGCGCTAGAATTTGAAAAAAACTGGCTAGTTTTTTCAAATTTCAATCCATTCAGTTCCATCCTCGCCATGCTAAGTGAAAGGCAGCAATAAATGGTTTTGATGTAGTGATAAAGTCCTAGGTAACAAAACGGCATCATTATTTTTGGGTTTCCACTGATGCAGGAACATATTTCGGCACTATAAAAGTAGCGCTCAAATACCGTGACAGTGCCCCTACCCGAAAACATGACACCCTGTTCAAAGGAAAAACAAAAACTAAGAATGGTGTGAACGGGTCAGCTATCTTTTGTTTCTGTAACATTGAAAGTTAAGCATTGAGCATGGAATTGCCGTTTTTCATTTTTCTTGGCATTTACGCACTGGAATAGCAGATTTGCATGATAATCATTTCACTATAACTAACAGAATTCCTTTCGTTTTTCCTTTATTATTTGAATTTTAAAGTCCCAGTGGGGTTTAAATAACAAGACAGATACGAGACAGAATAAAAAAGTGAAGGTTTCTGGTAGCAAATGACGCCATGCAAATCGCCTCTTGATTTTGGCACACGGCCCCATGCCCCAGTAGGGGCAATAAGGACTGATGATCTAAGGTTCACAGCGGGACTACGTTGCCAAAGGGGCAGAAATAATACCCTAGTTAAGGATCGGACACCTCAAAAACCACACCCTATCCCGCGGCACAACTATACAACCAAAGTATGGGAGTCCCCTTGCCCTGAGCAAGGTGCACATTCTAATATCGTTTACTTCTTACAACATCGTTTTGAACAACAGTTCAATCTCAGCGATACGTTATGATTTCCGTGGTACGTCCTTTGCTCTGGCTCTCGACTTTCCTACAAATCAGTATTGGCAGTCAAATGGGCCCCAAAGCCCCTCAGCCGAGTGATTTTGCGCAGTGCCGTTTGAGTGACGAGCTCAAACAGGAATTTGTGGACCTTCACAACAAGTTCCGTGGAGAGGTACAGCCCAGTGCAGCGGACATGGAGTATTTGGTGAGTTATAAAACTTAACCATTTAGCCCACGATTAAATAAACCTGATAAATGACTCCGTTTAATATTAAAAGCACAGAATTCAAGAGGAGTATTGAAAAATTATTCTCACCAACAAAGTCAAATAAGCATTGTAACCAATAAGATAGCAGTCACACCTCCAGAGACTTGAAGAAACCGAAGTTTTAAAAGTTTTCGGATACCTGAGGGATCTGAAAAGTCTTCACTTTCCTTTGAGCATGATACAAAATCAAATTAAAAGTGTGTTGTGGCATTTTATAGCAGAGAGTTCATCAGTTTTACCACCGTGTTGTTTGAAGTACGGCATGTTCAGTTCTTTTTGTTATTAAGTAGCGCCTTCTACGACAAATAGTGAGTTACAATGCTTATTTGACTTTGTTGGTGAGAATAATTTTTCAATACTCCTCTTGAAATTCTGTGCTTTTAATATTAAACGGAGTCATTTATCAGGTTTATTTAATCGTGGGCTAAATGGTTAAGTTTTATAACTCACCAAATACTCCATGTCCGCTGCACTGGGCTGTACCTCTCCACGGAACTTGTTGTGAAGGTCCACAAATTCCTGTTTGAGCTCGTCACTCAAACGGCACTGCGCAAAATCACTCGGCTGAGGGGCTTTGGGGCCCATTTGACTGCCAATACTGATTTGTAGGAAAGTCGAGAGCCAGAGCAAAGGACGTACCACGGAAATCATAACGTATCGCTGAGATTGAACTGTTGTTCAAAACGATGTTGTAAGAAGTAAACGATATTAGAATGTGCACCTTGCTCAGGGCAAGGGGACTCCCATACTTTGGTTGTATAGTTGTGCCGCGGGATAGGGTGTGGTTTTTGAGGTGTCCGATCCTTAACTAGGGTATTATTTCTGCCCCTTTGGCAACGTAGTCCCGCTGTGAACCTTAGATCATCAGTCCTTATTGCCCCTACTGGGGCATGGGGCCGTGTGCCAAAATCAAGAGGCGATTTGCATGGCGTCATTTGCTACCAGAAACCTTCACTTTTTTATTCTGTCTCGTATCTGTCTTGTTATTTAAACCCCACTGGGACTTTAAAATTCAAATAATAAAGGAAAAACGAAAGGAATTCTGTTAGTTATAGTGAAATGATTATCATGCAAATCTGCTATTCCAGTGCGTAAATGCCAAGAAAAATGAAAAACGGCAATTCCATGCTCAATGCTTAACTTTCAATGTTACAGAAACAAAAGATAGCTGACCCGTTCACACCATTCTTAGTTTTTTGTTTTCCTTTGAACAGGGTGTCATGTTTTCGGGTAGGGGCACTGTCACGGTATTTGAGCGCTACTTTTATAGTGCCGAAATATGTTCCTGCATCAGTGGAAACCCAAAAATAATGATGCCGTTTTGTTACCTAGGACTTTATCACTACATCAAAACCATTTATTGCTGCCTTTCACTTAGCATGGCGAGGATGGAACTGAATGGATTGAAATTTGAAAAAACTAGCCAGTTTTTTTCAAATTCTAGCGCCATTCCTTGAAAATATTACCAGAAATTCATTATGGTTTGCACTCTGATCCGCCATTCGTTTGATATGTTTCTGTTAGTCCATTCGAGCATTTTGGGAACAAGTAAAGGTACCAAGTAAAGATTTCAGCAACGAATGAGGTTGAAACCAGCAAAACTCCCGTGACAGTGCTCCTTTAAATAGGGTATCAATTTACGTTTGCTTCACTGACCTAGAAAGTTTCAGGGTTTAATACCCTTCGCGGCACACACCTTTCCGAAATTTGTGGGACTACCCATCTCCTTCGCCCTCGAAGAGACTTGCTCTCCTATGTTTAAATAAAATTGGTAGCTTCTGATTTAAATCTGCTGGAGTTCAATCATGTCTAATTTATCTTCACCATTTAGGTAGATTACATAATGCCATGGTTCAATGGACTAAATTTAACTGTCGAAGCACAAACTAAGTGCATGGTCTTAATCCGGTCTTAATCCCAATATATAGATTACATTTTGTCATACCATCCATTAATCAGACAATACTTAAGCACAAACCGTCAATACATTGTTTCAATAGGCTTAATCATGCGTGCGAAAAAAGCTATATAGTCGAAAATGTGCTTAATATTCAATGAAAATTTAAAATTAACCGCCACGACTTATAACCGCCATACGAGACACAGTCAGATTTGAATCAAATGTTTTCGTTTTTACCAGACATCTTTTCGCCAAATTATTTAGCTGCTCCACACATCTCAGATTAATTGCGGTTAGAGCAAAGAAATGGCGTGAAATAAAACTCAACATTAACTTGTGCAGCGTAAGAAATTAGACACGGTGACAAGGATAAGGTCTAAGGAGAGTGCGCAGTGAAATGACTTTTGTAAATATACTACCGGGGGTTAAACTTAAACTCCGCTAGTTTATACGGTTCACCAACTATCACGACTTGATCTGATTCCCTGGAATGAGCTGAAAATCACTGGAGTTTAAAATTCATAATTCTTCTGTCAGTCAGTGGTAAATTGTCTTTATCCAGAATCGAAAGAATGGCCTTTGCCATTCAGCATTAAACTATTTCTACCCAAAATGACTATGTTTGCCTCCGATAAAATGTGTTAAACTCAAGATTGATGCTGCGCTGAGGAGAAAACTAGTCGTTTATAGCTATTATGGCGCAAAATGCCGTCCCGAACTCTTGAAATTTAGACAATTTAGCAATACACTCAGTCTGGGATGTATATTTTGAAACTGCTTCTAGAATCGCTGTGATAAAAGGCTGACTTACCTGAGTTTCTTCAGAATATTTCGCCTTCAAGTGTCTGATATGCTTTACAGAGAGATCTTGCCAGCTGGCCGTTAGTGTCTAAATGCCCCTAGTTGAGTGCACACGCAAATTTATAGCGTTGAAAACAGTGATATTCTGCTTAGTTGTTCCTGTAACGGTCTGTTACCCTGACTCTTCGGGTCTCCCGCCGTTTTCAACAAAGATTGTTTACCTTTCAGTATTTATTGTATGTCTCTTTTGTTAATTTGTTTTTGACTTTTTAGACGTAATGGACATAGATGAAGTCGTTATTAAAACCACAGTTCCGAATAGTGCAGCGTTCTTCGTTGCGAACAAGTATACCCAAAAGGCTTGCACACGACGTTCTTTATAAAACTTTTTCACTTTTCGTGACGAGGCCGGGATGACTGTGTTGTCAGTAAACTTTAATGTTTGTTCCATCTTTGCACGTGACTGACTGATAGAAATTATGCTCTGGGCTGATTTGTGATTTGAAACGTTTGGTTGAACTGTATTCTTTTCAATTCGATTGGTTGCCATTTTTGATTACGTTTTAGTTGGCCGTTACACAATTAACGGACACAAAAGTACTCAACAGTAACGGAAAACCTTTTGAAAATATACCTGTGCGAAATGCTAACTTGTCGATTTGCTTTCTTGTTTGCTTTTATGAAAAGATTAAATGTTATTTATTTGCAAATGTTTGCTCACGTTCCATTAAACCCATTTGCAGCATCAGAGGACTGAACAAACTCAGCCGCAAATTTTTCCCGCCCTTTACAATTAAACATAAAATTTTAATTTTACACAGTTCACCAATCTAGTTGTATATTCGCTGGACTAACTTTTAAAGATATATTTAAGGCCTTTGTTTCGTCAAAAGGTCCCGACATTTTGATCCAATGCGTCATCAATATCGCTTCATCGTGCCCTGTAAAAAGGGATGCATTCAAACGATGTTGGAATGTAGAGATTCCAGATCACCACGTTCACCTTCTTTGACGGTAAAAAGAGTTGTTCAAAGTAGAGCTCCGCCGATAAAACCGCATGAAATGCATAAAATAATGCTTAATAAGTACTTTCTCCACATTATTCGTATTGCCCGGGAGATTCAATGACCCATTCGGGAGACCGGGAGATTCGGTCTGTATTCGAGAGACTGTTGACATAGGTGGGAATGTCCCATACGGTTTATTAAATTCCACTTTACATTCAAGTGCTTGTTGGAATAAAGTTTGTTTTGAAACAATGTTTCGTTCGGCATGCTTTTTAGCATCTTCCAACATGTTTCTAAAGGGTGGTGGAGCGATCTCAAGATTTTCACCCAACATATTGCTACGGTTTCTCCATGCAAGACTTAATGACTTCCCCCTGAGTTTCTGAGAATCAACGATAACTACCTCAAGATCAGACCACACGGCGAGAGCATATTTGCTAAGAAAATATTCCACGACATCCCGGACAATCGTTGTCATTTTAGCCTTCAAGGTATCTTTTAGGGTCGCATACCCCCAAAGAAACAACAAAAAACGAGAGTCCTTCAAATAAAGCTGAGCTCCACACCCCCACCCCCTCCGGTGACATTTTGATGGCGTTTTGTTTTTTGCTAGACAGGGTACAAGGCAGAAAGAAAGCTTAATTACAGCGACAGAAAAAAACAATTTTTTCTTCACTCCGATATAGCTTTATTATCAGTGTCTATAAACTGTACAGTATAATTAAATTACGACTGTAATTCTTAGAGTCCTTCGCTGGCTATTCTATAACTTTGCACACGACACTTCTTTGCGTGTGCCGGCATGCAGCCCTATCATGAGAATGCCCCGTTTCATGAAATCGTAATTTCCTTGAAAAATGATCATGAATTTCTCCTCGTGAATAATTATTAGTGCTGGGTTCTTTTTACTGTCAACTCAAACCCCACGACTGTCATAAAGCGATCACAGGTTATGCTATGCTCCAGAAAGCTGAATTTTCATCAAGTTGGAAGAGGTCTCCGTCAAAACCTGAAAGGTAAAGCAACGTTTCTGGTGAAGATTTGAGTAGACATTCGATCATATTTTAAAAAGTAAAAAAATTAGGTTTGGGAGAGAGGGGATTCGTCGCCGTCGTGGCTACCCCTCGTTAAGGACGAGGATGATAATCTTCCTGTTGATCAGAGGTGTGTGCGCAGGTGGCTTATGAGTCCAATTTTTGACCAAAAGACTCGGCCGCATCGTGGGCGGGAGAGCGCGCAGGCCGTGGTTGAGGGGTACTCCCTGCATGTAATGGCAAAAAGGGTTGGGATTTCACAAGCTGAAGTTTATGAACGGGTAGGGGAATTTGTACATTTAGTTATAATTAATTAAGGGCCATAATTAAATGATAATTTGGTTTCATCAACTGGGTTGATAACCTAAATTGGTCACCGTAAATGGATTCGAAAGCTGACGTTTCGAACGTTGAACCTTAGTCGCAGCGAATCCGTTTCTGTAGAAACTTTATCCCTTTATTCATAATTAAATGATACTGTTTTTGTTGCCAAAATGTTTCGTGTTTTATCACCAAGTGTTTTAAACTTTCATAGCAAGTTAAAGGGGCATTGTCACGCTATTTGGCAACTTTATAAAAAGCTAGAAGGTGTCTTCGCATCAATTGAATCCCAAAACTAATGATCTAGTTTTGTTATTTAAGGCTATTTGAAGGAACTGCATGAAACTGTTTCCTGTCGCCTGTCACTATGGATGGCAAGAATGAAAATGGATTGAAACTTGAAAAAAAAGCCAATTTTTCGAGTTTGATGCTACGTGTTCCAAAAATCCTCAAGAAATCTATTATGGTTAGCCCTCTCTGGAAAAATTTATTTGATATCATTGTCGTAGCTTTATATTACAGAAGCATTTTGCTTATGATAAAAGCCTCAAAGTAAAAATTTTTGCACAGAATTGACCTAAAGCAGCAAAATTCTCGTGACACTGCTCCTTTAAGTTTGAAAAGTTTCTTTACTTTTCCCGAACCCGTCAGAGACATAGGAAGAACTGATAATGAACATCTTGCTAAGCTCGTTTTTCCCTGCCGATTTATGGCCCGCAAACTTCGCGCATGGGAAAACAGGAGTTTTTTAAACAAATCAAAATCGAGGAAATTGTATTTTTTATGCCGGATTAATCAACAGAATATTTAGAATTTGCTCTCTCTGTGTACAAAAATTCACTTAATATTACCATCGCAGTGTTCAAAATGTACAAGGCGAATTCAGTTGGTGAACGAGCTAAGGTACCACCAGTTTCACCAAAAATGTAGTGAAGCCTTTGGCTAATTTACTTTTGTTTACTATAGAGTTGAAACTCGTCATGATATTTAGTCCAATTTTCACCTCA
>JAHPZR010020881.1:10000-15000 GCA_019787425.1 Platygyra sinensis | reverse complement strand
TTGCGCGTTTGTTCAACAACGTTAACGTTGGTAGGTTTTTTATGTTTTTAAACATAAAGATAAATTTATCTTACTTTCCTTCTAGAGCCAGGCTCAACTTTCAGTGGATTTTCAAAGAATTTGATCTTAAAAGCAACGTGAAGGGATTTTTCGAGAATTCTCTTGCTTTAATCGGTAAAGAAACTTAAGAAAGTGTTGATGATTCTTCCCTCGATCAGTGGTCGTGGACGAGCGTTTCCTGGCGAATCCTGTCGTTATATGGGTTGTTTAGCGATCCATAACTTCTATTTTCTTGCTTTATCGGTAAAGAAACTGAAGAAAGTGTTGATGATTCTTATTTCACAATAAAGTTTCTTGTTGCCGTTGTATCATGTAGTCATTGCAGATGATACTAGTTTTTCATATCACTAGGCACATGTAGTCATAGACTGCCTATTTTTTTTCCATGTCACAGCTGTACACTTTCACAACCTGATGAACAATTTCTCTGCTAAGATTGAATGGCGGAATTTCCTAACTGGCATACTTCTTAATTTACATGACTTGTGCCACAGGAAAGGGCAGTCCACGAAAATACAACACGTATATTTTCCACCTGCCATGGCTTATCATAAATCAAAACAGATTCGATCGGCGATTGTTATTTTCCACCAAAATGGAACAAGATAGATTGTCCATTACTCAGTAAACGATTTCCCATCACCTACATTGAGGAGTTAATTTTTTAAAAGTTCAATGGCTCCTTCCTCTCGTTCGGCAATAATCCCTAATCGAAGTTTGTCCACAGCTTGTAAGTAATCAGTGCCAATATACACGATCCCAGCGCAAGAAGACAAGACCAAAACAGCTCGTATCAAAGTGTTCTTAGGACACATCTCTTTACAAGTTGCCCAGAGCAATAAGGAACCGAAGTTGAACATCAAAGTACCGAACAAGCTCCACAAGAGACGTTTAGACTTGGGAGGTCTCATGACATCAAATACAGGTCGGTCGTACAAATACGTGGCTATACCGATGCTTGACAAAACCAACGCTCCTTGGAAAACAACTGGTCTTGCACTCTTGTCGATAAAAAATTCTTGTACGTAAATCTGCGCTGAATGAAGTCCAAGTATAGAGTAACCGACTAAACCGCTGTAAGGAAGATATTTCTTGAGGGCTTTTTTCGCATCTCTCAGCCTGATACTGGCCGCCATTTTAAGTTTACAAGATGGGTATTTTCAGTCTCTCTCGGCCTTTTTAAACCGGGAATGCACGCGAAAGGAAAGAAACTGCGATCAAATGTTGGTTGTACCTTATGCCCTCTGTGGCAGACATGTCCTCTGACGTAATGTGAAATACTGAGCCAATCATATCATGCATTCTATCTAGTAACACGCAGCTTGAGACTGGTAACTAAACTCCGTTGCAGTTCGGTCTTTCGAGCAAAACTGATTTTTCGAGGGGTAGGCCACGGAAGCAATATTGACCTTGTAATTATGTTTTGACTCTGAACGGAGAAATGCAACCGCTATGTACAAAAATTGCATTTACCTTACAGGATTTCTTTCGCAAATTGACCGCTGAGTGTCTTTTCAGTTCGATCGAAGATTTATAAACAGTGGTTGTTCTCCGATGCGCGAATTGCGTGTTCCCGGCCAGCCAATATTCGGCATTTTAAACTCAGCGCTTCGATTACCCTCAAATCGTTCAGATCATTCAGTGTTACTACAGAGGCAAAACAAAATTCCCTGAATCTCTGAGGAACATTGTAACTGATTTTAATTTCGGTGTTGTAAAATTACCTCTCAATCTGCCCAATATTTCTTTATTCCTAATCCTGCTAATCTTGTCACTCTCATTGAAAGGGCCAGAACGCCATTGCCGATCTGAGAAGTGGTGCCTTTGCTCATTCCATTCATCAACCAGGTACGCGGTCATGGCAACGTCTTCCTTTTCCCATCGATCCCATGGTCTGGTATTTGTTCTGGGTCAACATGGATTGGTTTCTTTCCACCACCCTGAAGGATCACGCCCACTCTACATTCACGCCATCGTGTACACTCCCGTGGAACCCATACAACTTGTCCGAAAGTCGTGTACCGACTGATCAATCAAACGATCCCCGAAGAAGTACGACAGTGTCTGGCCAATGTCTTTTACAGAATCCGGTTCAGACGGATCGACGAGCAGCTATTAGCAGGACCCTTTGCCTATCCCTACGATCCCAATGAGATCACCGTCACGCACATTCGTTTCACCAGATTTTGGTCTCCCGTTGAATACTTGACGACTTTCCTTACACCTCGGAGATTCCACCAAGTCCTCCACCGAGCCCAGAACGTTAAAACTCTGATGGATCTTGTATAAAAACTGTCAATAAAGCTGTTTGAATCATATCACGTGGTCTGTGGTCACTTCCGGTTTCCGATGACGTCACTTCCGGTTGCCATGACGTCACTTCCGGTCCGCCTCGCTCCCGTGTTGGCCGCGCGGGACTAGACCCTAAAATCCTCGCTCCAGGTTGGCCGCGCGGGACTCGATCCCAACACTCGGCCCCAATCCCCTCGCGGTATTGTCCGCCATTTTGTCGAGTCACGTGGTATTTTTCCTGCGCTCTGATTGGTCCATTCAAAAAATACTGCGCGCTGATTGGCTACTGCCTATCCGCAGACCCGTTTACTACTCACGCGCTCGTCCACGCGCTCATTTGCGAGCGGTAATGACGCAAAAATCGTGCACAGTAGGAATGCGCAATGCAATACTGAGGAACCACCTTAAATCTTGTATTTTCAACAAACTGAATTTTTCATGAACATCATCATATTTTAGGGCATGCTGCCCCCTCTGAAAAAAAGAAATACCCATATCAGTGTCCGACGGAAGTTTCATTCCATGTCCAATGCTATATTCATGGGGGGTGTGTCTTCAAACAAGGACTAACAATAGAGCTATAAATTAATGGACATAATAAATCCCTCTTAGATTTTCAAGCCGAAACAATTGGTATGTTGCTGAGAAATCACTGAACTCCATATTTTCAACCTGCACTTCTGCTTTTATTTCATCGTTTCTTCCGACAAAAAAGGGGCTCCCATGTTTCTTGTACGAACTGATCCTGGGAATGCAAATCGCATTAGTCTATCAGTCAGTGCTCTATCTGATAACCATAACGAGTGCTTTTAAGGGTATCAGGTCTTACATTAAAGATTCAGCGAGATTTCTTTCTAAAAAAGAATTTAAATAGTGGTCAACAAAACCTGCCTCCGCAAGTTTGCGAAAATTGGTTCCTTTCAGAGGTATCTTTAAAAATACTTACTCGGGTAACTTCCCGTTACGATTTCCACACAGCCCCGTACGTTAACTATGTATGCAACTATCACACTTTAGTAAAATCCAACTAGTGGTCTATTATCAATGCTGCGTTCTGATTGGTTGAGCTACTAGTTAGGCTATTTGTTATAGCCCACTAGTAGCGAAAAACACCGGCTTTGAAACCAAAACAATGGCTTTAACTAGCAAAAGATGTTTTATCTCGATATTTTTTTGACCAACTAGTTGGATTTTACTAAAAACAATTATTCCTCTCGCCCTCATGGGCTCTGAGTCAATAGCCCATTCGGCCTTCGGCCTCATGGGCTATTGACTCAGAGCCCATTCGGGCTCGAGGAATAATTGTTAAATACTCAAACAGCAATAGTGAAAATACACGAATCAGTCAAAAAAAAATGCAGGAATAATTAATGTAGGGGCTTTTGCGAAAATCTAAGAGAGTCCCTGTGCCAGTTTCAAGTTGTAATCGCTATGATAATGATGACGACCACATTGCGCTTTAATTTGTGGTGTTTAAAAAAAGACCACAAAGCGCTTTATGGTGTTTTAAATAAGCCACAAAGCGCTGTGTGGTGTTTTAAATAGGCCACAAGGCGCTTTGTGGTGTTTTAAATAAGCCACAAAGCGCTTTATGGTGTTTTAAATGGGAGAAACCAAGTTATTTCAGAAAATAGCTGTGAGATATATGCGAATAAACGGGCCATCCAGTTTTCAATACTAAATCCCGAAATAAAACACCACAAAGCGCTTTGTGGTGTTTTGAATAGGCCACAAAGCGCTTTGTGGTGTTTTGAATAGGCCACAAAGCGCTTTGTGGTGTTTTGAATAGACCACAAAGCGCTCTGTGGTGTTTATAAAGCAAAGCCAACTAGTAACTGTTATAAAGCACTCCGGTCATAAAATCTACTCGGCAAGAAACTTTCTGTAATAAATGTCCGATGCCAAAAAAAAAAAAAAAAAAAAAAAACCAGGAGACATGGCTTATCCAAAAAGGTTCAGTCAGCTTCAACAATGATATACTGAGAAGAGGGCTACCGCGTACCGGCTTTCGTGCGAGTGACAAGATTAGCAGGATTAGGAATAAAGAAATATTGGGCAGATTGAGAGGTAATTTTACAACACCGAAATTAAAATCAGTTACAATGTTCCTCAGAGATTCAGGGAATTTTGTTTTGCCTCTGTAGTAACACTGAATGATCTGAACGATTTGAGGGTAATCGAAGCGCTGAGTTTAAAATGCCGAATATTGGCTGGCCGGGAACACGCAATTCGCGCATCGGAGAACAACCACTGTTTATAAATCTTCGATCGAACTGAAAAGACACTCAGCGGTCAATTTGCGAAAGAAATCCTGTAAGGTAAATGCAATTTTTGTACATAGCGGTTGCATTTCTCCGTTCAGAGTCAAAACATAATTACAAGGTCAATATTGCTTCCGTGGCCTACCCCTCGAAAAATCAGTTTTGCTCGAAGACCGAACTGCAACGGAGTTTAGTTACCAGTCTCAAGCTGCGTGTTACTAGATAGAATGCATGATATGATTGGCTCAGTATTTCACATTACGTCAGAGGACATGTCTGCCACAGAGGGCATAAGGTACAACCAACATTTGATCGCAGTTTCTTTCCTTTCGCGTGCATTCCCGGTTTAAAAAGGCCGAGAGAGACTGAAAATACCCATCTTGTAAA
>JAHPZR010020881.1:0-5000 GCA_019787425.1 Platygyra sinensis | reverse complement strand
AAGCGAAACGGATTATTATAGCTTGTCAATCGACTATAACTTTGTTTTGCTGTTCTGAGGTGGATCTCCCAAAGAAATAGAAGAAAGTCCAGCGTTCAGTGAAGGAAACGTGACGGCTAATCAGCTTTCGGAGCTATTCCTGTACAGCGGTTAAATACAGAATCGCTCCGAGGCCAAGGAATCGAGACAGCAACAGAGACGATTCTGTCTCCTATCCACGCAAACAATTCATTTCCAGCGATGTAAGTAGATGGATTTGCCTGCCTTAATTGCCTTTTAAATTACTTATTCACATGTGAACGATTAGCGCGATTTTGGCGGCAATAAACAGAACAAACGGCTCATAAAGCTAAAAATAAATACACGCAACCTTTGAGAGATCATGTGAAGTGAAAAGTGTCACTTAGAGTCAAGCATTAACTTATTAACTAATTACTATTTTTATCATCCAATTACAGGTCGGAGCCATTCCTGTATTTAGCCGCTAGTCTTCTCCCGACGATCCGCCATTTTGAAAATCGTCGAGGAGAAGGCCCTGGGGACGAGGTTGGACACCTGGCGTGTGGCGAAGATAAGCCAATCTACATGCACCTAATATCAAATTTACCAGCTCCTTTTCCTACAACGAAATCCCTTTAGTCCTCGATGTGAAAATAATACTCCTCAACGGCAGTTTGGAAACTGACCTTTATGTCAAACCCACAGCCGGACAAACATCAGTACCTCCTTAAATCATCCTGCCATCCATCTCACACTAAACAATCCATTCCCTTCAGCATGGCCTTACGACTGAGAAGACTAATTTGTTCAAAAGATGAGTTCTTCAATACACGCTCTAGTGCACTCACAACACACCTTATAAAGAGAGGACATAAACACCGCTTCGTTAAAGACGCAATAGGAAAAGTACGCCAAATTCCGCGCAGTAAAGCACTCGAAACCTCCATCAAAAGAGTCCCACATCAAAGTTTTTTACAACATGCGTTGTTTTGTCATGTCTGTAACCGCAGTTTGTGTATTATACCTCAAGTCATTTCCGTCAACCTTAATCAGCTGTACGTCCCACAGGAGACAGTGCATGAGACAATAATAGAAATATTCTAAATTTTCAGTCACTGCCAAATCGCCAGTATGGCAACAGTTCGTTTTCGTCCGCCGAAAACTGAAAAGGAAGAAATTTTGTTATTGTCTGAAACCGTACCTAAAAACACCAAGTACAATACAAAATGGGCGGTGAACGTTTTTACTGCCTGGCAGAATACGAGATTGAACAAAAAAGCGCAGTTGGAAACACCTGGAGGCAACGGACTTGAGTCGACCAATGTCGAGGACTTGTCAGTCCCACTCGAGCACATGTCCGCCGACAGTTTAAACCTCTGGCTCTGCAAATTCATTTGTGAAGTTGCGAAGCAAACCGGGGAACGCTACCCTCCTAAGACGCTGTACCTACTTGTTTGCGGCATTAATCGCCATTTGGGAAACGTACAAGGAGAAAAGGCGTTTAACATAATGGAGAAAAGTGACAGGAGGTAAAACGACATTCTTTGAAGCAATATTTCATCGCATTAAATTCTATGATGAAAATATGTCCATTTTGTTATTCATTTTAATCAGTAGAGATCTGTATCAAAAGTTTATGAATACTAATTAGCTGAGCAGGAGTTTGTATCAAAAGTTAATTCTACTGTTTAATAATTCATCAACCCCAGCCTTTCCCTGCTACCTATTCAATCCCTCCCCGAGCTTTCAGACAGTTGATTTGTATTGGGGTTTACAGTTGTGTACATGTGATCTGAATATTGTGCTGGGATTGGTTTGCACGCTCATGAATAATTAATGAATTTTACAATTATTTCTAAAATGATTGTCACTGACAATTAATCAATTTGCAATTGTTTATAGTAACCCATCTCAACAACTGTGACCATTTCTATGGCAAATGCCCTTATTTTTTTTTGTTTCTACCAACAGATTGCCATGACAAAAACTCCAATTGTGGTGATTTTGTCGAAAAGGGATATTGCGTTAACAAATATGCTGTGTGGATGAAAGAGAACTGCCAAAAAGGCTGCAACCAGTGCCCTTGAAGCTCAACAGATCTGCTGTATTGCGCAACTCGTTAACTAATATATGGCTAACTGATTTTGTTTTCTCAGTTTGTGTAGTCGCAAATATTAGATTGCAGATTGTCGGCATTGTTTATGTAAAATATTGTTTATGTACAATATATGAATTCACTCTGAAAACGTGTATGGAACCATGAGATGTAAAGCAACGTGCACCTAATATATAGTTAACTGATTTCTCTTTAAAAATTGGTTTAGTGGCAAATATTAGATTGTAGATTGTCAGCATTGTTCATGCAAACCATCAATTCACTTCAAAAACATGTACGGAACGTTAACCATAAGAAGTAAAGTAAAATGGTGTCTTTAATTTCTCGTGAGTCAGTATTGAATCTTGTATGGGCTCCTGTCTTGATTTATTGTCCAACTGTACCTCGTAGGATTCAGATAACGCGCGTAACAAGTACAAATACAGCTGTTTCGACAAAGGTTCTCCCACACAAGCGTAAAAGCGAACGCTACAATGCCGACTGGTAGTATGGGTAGTAATAGTCTGGCGTTCTTGATTGCATGAGGGTAAGAGTTTTCTAAGAACGAAAACATAAACACACGCGTTTGTGCTGTGTCCTTATGGCATGAATAAGGAAGTGCCTTTAGCTTCAAGCTAACAACCGCTGGCTATTATTACCCAGAATACTTTTCGACATTGTCACATACGCTTTTATACTTTTTTAGGACAACCCTGGACAGCTTTTCTGGAAACGGCTTTATAGTATCCTAGGGTATTGGTTCTCCACAAAACAGGTTTAGCAGGGTTTTGTAGTTGCAGTTTTTTTAGTCGTACCAAGCACAAGTCTGACTCAAATAGGAAAAGAAAACAGCCAAACGCTTGGTTGTCGAGAAGAAAAAAAATTAAAGACATTTCACTGTGCAGTATCACTGTACAGGTTTGCTCGTCATGTCTGGTTTGCAATTGACTAGCCCTTCGGGCTCGTTAAGAAGGTGCAAGATTTAAATGTCTAAGAAGACATATCTTTAGCTCTTATTAACCGAGCAGGAGGTCTGTATGGGAGAATCTTGACCGAGGTCGTAAGTACAGACCGAACGCAATGAGGTCTGTACACACGACCGAGGTCAAGATTCTCTCACACAGACCGACTTAGCTCGGTTAATAAGATGTTTATTTTATGGCGAAAACAAGAACAATTCAATTTGTTTAATGTAACTGGTTGGTGCTAACTGACATTTTGGTTGCGAACGACGATGGGCAAAGTTTGCTGGTCCTCTGTCCTTGTTTTTCTCATCAGCTTTTTGGCACTTACAGAGATAAATATTATTAGATGAAAAACAGTCAATAATTTTGCATTTTAGTTTGCAATTTTTCACTTCAAAACGTTACCGGTCTAGATGCTGGTCTAGATGGGAAAATCTAGACAGCGGTCAATATCCATTTCAGGTAATCTAAATTTCAGTACCTGGTCCTTGTGAGACATAGCCATATACCAAATAGGCTTATCAAAAACTACAAACGGAACATTCCCGGAAATTAGATTTATGAAATTGCTGGCAAACTTGAGAATAACAGAATTACAAAATTACATGCCTACTAGTTTGTTCAGTTGAAATAGCTTTACGCTTGTGAGCGTAACTAAAATTGCTCTAAAGATGTACTTTAGTACTATAGACACTGTACGGTTCATTTGTTCGAGCAATGTCCACTGTTCGTACGAATTAAAAGACACCTCGTCCTAAACTTTCTTTTAACACACTGTAAAAGCTTCTTAAAACTGTTAAAAAAAACCATGTAAATTGTTCATTCGGCAAGCAAGGAATTTCCAAAACGCTATTAACGTTGTGTTTTTCTTTCGGGAAAGGTTACTTTCTTTTTAAGTTGAAAAATAGCATAGCAACGTTTTGAAGTTCAAGATATGTGGGAGAGACTTTATTTCCTTCATTTCCGAGGACTTTCACATCAAAAGAACGGGGTGCTGGTGGGAAATTTTGAAAAGAACGTCTCTGAGGTACCAAGGTACCTTCAGAGTACCAAGGTACCTCTTTTGTGGGCGTGGCTTGAAACTTTTTTTCACCTCATCGATTCTTATTGGTTTAAATTGATCACGTGACGCGAAAGTGTTCACAGACTCTATCAGGCCATACTGCCCGTCCGAAGAAAATAACCGGATAGTAGTCGCCCGTAAATTTTTTTTTCTGAGAACAAGCCGTTTTGTAGAAAACAAGCAATTGAATGCTCACCTGCCACTGAGACTTGAGGAGAGGATTATGAGCAACTGATTGCCTCATTTCCTTAGGATATCCACCTTATTCCCGGTTAAATGGCGATTCACAGTGTTATCTGGCAAAAAAATGCAAGTACAGTTAAGAAGGAACAGAAATTACACAACTAAAGAAATGAGTGAAAAATGTGGTTCAGCCAGGAATCGAACCTGGGTTTCCAGATTACCGGTCGGATGCCTAAACTACTCGGCCACTGAACCAACCACGCTGGCAACACGTCGGATAAACAGTGACGGTCCTTTAGAGAAGCAATAAGGTGTTTCCAAAAACGTTCTATTTTGCTGCAGAACCAGAAGGGATGCGGAAATTTTCAGCTTCCTCGGGGCAAAATGTACACCTAATGTCATCTTTGTATCCCATAATGACTAAGGATACATTTGTTGCCAAAGTTTGGTGAAGGAATCTAAATTGAAATTCAATCAGTTTAGTGCTTTTGGCACATTTAATAGCAGTCATGTACGCGTCATGCCAGATTAGATCGCGAGCTTCTGGGAAAACCTTGGTCTATTTCTCTTGACTAGGAATTTTATGGTTACATTTTGCTTTTACCAGTTTTTGATGAGCCAGTCTGCTGGGCGTTTTCGATTTTAAAAAGGCGCTTATGAAAGACTCTTGTTCTTTACAATTTAGTGGTATACT
>JAHPZR010020880.1:30000-39151 GCA_019787425.1 Platygyra sinensis | reverse complement strand
AAAAATTTCGTCGATTGAAAAAAAACTACTCCTATACCTTTGTTTTTACTTTGTCTTGCTCCGCTTTTCTCAACTAAACGCAAACAGCAGTGAAGAAAATACGCATTTACTTAACCTTTGCTTCCAACGACACATTGATTAGTCTTCAAAAAAATCATTTTTTGTTTGGAACGTGGTTCAGTCGAAAGCACTTCGAATATGAGTCATAACGACATCGGATTTCAAAGTAAAAGGAACGAATTATGTCATGGCCTGCAAGTTAAAAGCAATAATCTTCTGGGTGGTGAAATCGAAACGATAGTTTCACATTTTCCAATTTTGAGTTTCATTGCCTTTTTCGATGGTAGATGTTTTCAAGCATTTTGGAAGTTTAGAGAATGATGAAACAAAGCAGACCGCAAGGTACTCAGTCATTGCCTTTGAAGGAAATGTTCAATGGCAATGTTTTACACTATATGCCACTCAGGAAGTGGAATAAGGATCTCATGAAAAATACACGTGATGAGAGCCCGGCAAAAATATGACGCGTGAACGACAACTGGAGGAGATGAGTTATCGATGTGTGAATTAATGAAAAAAAAAAAGCATTTTTAACAGTAGTTAAAAGTATTAGGGATTTGTGGTTGAAACGGTATCACAGCACCCGACCCCATCTTCGATCGAAACCGTAAGAGAATTATCTAAGAATCTATTAGATGCAGTTTAAGCATGATTGCAATCTTTATCGACACTTGAAATTTCAGTCTTTAAATATAATTTTCTGGAGTGATAAAAAACAGACACCACTCCCCTGCTCCCCCCCCCCCCCAAAAAAAAGATCAAATTTCCGCTTTGAGCAGCTTATGCCGACCAAGCGGCCCTTATTTCCTGTTTACCCATAGAGGCCTGCATAGAGGCCAAAGACAAGAAGTGTAATAATAACTCTTTTGTCTGCCAGAAATACAGTACTCGTTTGGCGAGCTTAGCGCGCGAAAGTTATCTTGCGTGACACGCGGTTGGCCGACCAATAATAACATTCACGCGTCCTCGAAACAATTATGTTTTACTATTATCGTACGGATAACAGTTGAATTGCTTTCTGGCTGTTTGAGATGCCAAAATATTTTAGGGGGATCCACATCTGTCCCCGCTAAATGAGGCAAAATGAAACTGCAGGCGCCATACATTTCGTTCAGAAGATATTTTCTTTATTCTCATCACCTTTTTGTTTGACAATGTACAGCAATGTATGGATGCTGCAAGGCGAAGTTATATATTGATCACACTTTCTCTTTCTTTCTTTCTTTCTTTCTTTCTTTCTTTCTTTCTTTCTTTCTCGCAGAGTGCAAAGATGAAACAGCGCCACACGACACTTGCATGAAAATAGTCAAGGAACTGGGAGTTCAAGTGTGCCACACAAAAGTCGGCCAGCTGAGAGCTAAACTTGAAAGGAGCTGTGCAAATACTTGTCACTACTGTAAGTAGCGCAAAATATTTTTCGCCGCCTCTGGGTGGAAAATATTCTTTTTAACATTGGATGGCAGAATAAATTATTTACCCTAAGATTTTAGAGTAGCTTATGCAGCTAATATCTCCGATGACAGATAGATCACCACACCGGAAACTACGTCACCTACTCTTTTCGAACAGTGTGTGGGTCTTTTACGTCCCGCAGAATTAATAATGACGAGATATGAGACGGAGCCTACGGTTTATCGTCCTTATCCGAGAAGACTAGAAAGTCTAACCATTTGCCGATGTCATTACAAAGGCAGCACTAACTTTCTCCTCAACTATTTAAAGACCCTGAGTGTTGGTCCGGCCCCCCGGGGGGGGGGTACTCCCTTATAAGAGCTTAATGGGGACGTGCGGCCAGCCAGGGTATGTTTTTCGGGATTTTTGTCTTAAACAGGGTATCAAATTTGTCCTTTTTTGTCTTAATCAGGGTATCGGTTTATCAATTTTTGTCTTAAATGGGATATCTTTTCTTGGATGATAAACGGCAAAATTTTTACAAGCTCTTGTAAATTATTATTGACTTCCGTTTACTTGGGCATTGATACCAGGCACATTAAATTTCCATTGATTACACAACAAGAAAGCCACACAATTTGTAACCGCAACTTTAAACCTATGTCTTAAACAGGGTATCAAAAATGGGAATTCTGTCTTAAACAGGGTAGGAAAATCAGCGATATTTGTCTTAAACAGGGTCAGGGTATGAGGGGCCGGGCCGCACCTCCCACCCAGGAATATATCGAGTACCCCCCCCCCCCGGGGGTCCGGCCAAGGTTTGAAACCCGCGACTTCCCTGGCGCACGCACAATTTTGGACGTTTAATTAAATACAATACAATTATACGTTTTTTAACCAAACAGTATAAAGTTCTTCCTCTTCTTTAAACGGCGAAACTAAAAACAGCCCTAGCCGTATTTCCTGAGTCTTGCTACAAAATTACTTATGCACTTTTTACCAAAAGGTACTCACAAGCCTGAATATTTCAGTCTAAAATCGATCGCCAGAAGAATAAAAATAGGCAGCCTCGGCTGGAAAAACATTATTCTTACAAGAAAGAGTTACGTTATCCCTCTGTAGGTTTTAATCTTTTTGTTAGCGGTTTTATGACCTGCCGCCATATTAAAGGCTCTATTCAGTAGACATGTATAATAATTGCACTCAGATGCGTAAGGACCCTATGAAGAGTGTATACGCTAACAGTTCTCACTGCTGTTTTAGGTGGAGAACCTCAGAAGGGTTGCAGAACAAGCAAGTACGGATGCTGCTGGGACGCTTACACACCCAGTGGGGATATCTATGGCAAAGTAGGCTGCCCGGGTAAGTTGAAAAAATGTCAGTTACAAGTCGCCCTACAGTCCCAGGGGGGGGGGGGGGGTACTCCCTTGTAAGGGCTTAATGGGGACGTGCAGCCAGCCAGGGTATGTTTTTCGGGGTTTTTGTCTTAAACAGGGCATTGAATTTGTCATTTTTTGTCTTAATAAGGGTATCGATTTATCAATTTTTGTCTTAAATAAGATATCTTTTTTGGACCGAGATAAACAGCAAAATGTTTACAAGCTCTTGTAAATTAATATTGACTTCCGTTGACTTTGGCATTGATACCAGGCACATTAAATTTCCATTGATTACACAACAAGAAAGCCACACAATTTGTCACTACAACTTTTAATCCATGTCTTAAACAGGGTATCAAAAATCGGAATTCTGTCTTAAACAGGGTCAGGGTATGAGGGGCCGGGCCGCACCTCCCTACCCAGGGATATATCGAGTAACGCCCCCCCCCCCGGGTCTACAGTGCAAGTTGAAACGTTCGCCAAAAAAACACCTTTTATGAAAGAATAGAAACCAAGGTGAGCCGTTTGGGTTTAGGGTTAGGCGTAGTAGATTTTGACCAATTTCAGTGATTTGAAAAAAGCTGTAGTTTGTTTCACACAGCACAACCAAAATTATTGAGGCGGTTTCTCGGGTTCACTAAAAACTCAAAAGTAGATCAGTTTAAAATTCGATATGTGTTCATTATTATATCATTATTTTTCCTCTCTTTACTCTCGTTTTTGAATTTTTTAATAAACTTAAATGCAAAGGGGCATAGATAAATTAGTGGATTTGGCGGAAAATAAATACTTTTATTACTATACTGCACACGTACACGAGAGGAGATTACATAAAAGGTCCCCTAGAGCGTTTTGTAAAACTCAGTCACGCCAAAGACTTTGGCCTTTTCTCGCGTCACGAAAGATATCCAAAAATGATGCAGCTTTAGCTAACCTGGAATTTATTTTGTTCCTTCCTCTGGTATAGAATGTAAAGATCACTTGCATCTGTGCCAACGGTTCATAAGATTCTGCAATTCAAGGAAATCAGAAAATAAAGCTTCATGGAACTTCACTGCCCGAAATCTTGTGGAAAGTGCTTCCCAATGAGAGGAAGGAAAACGACAGGACAAAAGATCAAAATGACAGACTGGAGTAGACTGTAAGGTAAGTTTGCTTAAATTCTTTTTCTGATGATTTATGACATGGATTTTTTTGTGCGACGCGGGCTTAGAAACCCAGATATTAAAAGAAAAGAATATGGGGCTAATTAGCGCTTTTTGGCACCCAAGTTTTTGAAAGCCAATAATAATAATAATAATAATAATAATAATAATAATAATAATAATAATATACAATTTATCGCTAGAGTTCCTTAGACTATATTTAGATGGGAGCCTAAGAGAAATAAGAGATGACAAATAAGTAGGAGTTAAAAAATTAAGAATCTTAAAAGTAATTAAAAGTATTTTAAACTCGATTAAGAGGGTGTTACCTTGAATATTACAACCAAAGCGTTGAAAAATAAATTTGATTTACCGTGCAATTTCAAAATTCCCTGATTTTTCAGACGAATTTCTGTTCTCTCAGGTGGCCATGGCCGAAAAACTGATTCGGCTTTCTCCTGTACAATGTAGTTAGAAAATGATTTTCTCATCCGCCCGAGAGTTTTTTTTTTTTAATTATTAATTAGAAGAAATACTCCTTCACTGTATTGAACTGGTAACAATATAAACTAGCTAAACACATGCAGATGGTAAATAAAGATATCAAAAAAAAAAAAAAATCCGTACGAGAGAGAAAGAAATTGTAAATTATGTAATCGTTTAACCAGCGACTGTTCTTTTACTTTCAGATTTTGAGGTCCCACTTGTACAGCGAGATCTCGATGCAATACAAGCCAATGACAATGCCCGGATTTCGGCTGAAGGCTTTGATGATGACATATCGCGACGGCCGCTCTGTACGTGCGGGATTTTAATGGAAAGGAAAATCACTGACATCATCATTTCGCGAACGTAGAGCGCTCGTTAAGGGAAGCATGATTTAGTGTAAAATATATTTCTCGAAGTAATCAGAAGGGTTCACGTCTGCGGGTCAGAGACCTATCACGTGCTACGAGCAAGACTTCTTTCAGGCAGCGTTCACGGCTACGTCTTATAAGATTGAGAACACAGATTTATTTCTCCAGTCAGGCTTACCGTCCACACTCATCCGTCATGGAAAACAGAGCTCTTCGAAGACGAGGATGTCAAAATAATCATGTGACTTTTCCTTAAACACAACTCCAAAATTTTATATTTCTTCAACGTTCTGCAATGAGGCCTCAGTTTCTACTGCTATTATATACTGTTATTTAAATGTTCTCAGTCCACAGCAGTGAGCTGTTATTCAAGATATAAATAAGGTAATCACTTTCTTTATAACATGATTACCAAGCATTGCAATGAAAATTACCGCTAGAAAGTAAAGGATGCATAAACACAGTCACAGTTACCAAGTTTTGTTATTTATAAAAAGGTTTTTGTGTCAAATATAAACAAGGTCAAAATAAATGTCGGTTTCTCATGAAACTGCGGCTGATTTATTTACCCCATTAACATCTCTGAGTGCCTTTCGTTGCCCATTTTTACTCGTGTGCATGTAAGTATTATTTTGTGTAGCGAGTCTAGGCGGGGTGATGGAGTGACGTAATTCCTGTTAAAGAAATTGGTAGTTTTGTGATCCGTCTAGCAGAACACTTCATTCTCAATAATTCAACACGTTGAAGGAGCTCAGTAATGTACCTTGAAGAACACTTGAGCCAAGTTAACCGATTTGTAAAACATTATAAAAGAACAAGGATGGTTAAGGATTCAAAAGGTTAACACGGAAACTTTTCAAGATCCTTCATAACAAATTGAGTTCTTGACTAGTATTTTATTTCTCTGATATCCATGATTGGGTTGAAAAAAAAAATTCATTCCAATTTTGATCAATTCTTTCACAATTCCTCAAAAATAATCCACTGCGTGCCTAAAATTCAATTTTTTGCACGGTGTTTTTTGAAATGAGAGCTTCCTCTCGTACGTGAGAAAGTACTTCATTCATGAAGAAGCGTTAAGCATTTTGAGATCTCTGGATCGTCAGACAAGAAAATAAGTTTGCCATTGTTACATTGTTTTAAATTTGCTTCTTGGGAGGCAAACTGCATGTTGCGCTTTATTTTTACCAGGGCTCTTTTATTTTGCACTCGAGGAAGGGTTGGGGGGGGGGGGGGGGGTACTCTCAGATATGGGCTATATTGGTATGTGCGGCCCTATGACAAGGGTATCAGGTTTTTCAGCCATTTTGGTCACCAATAGGGTATGGTATTTGTACTCTAGTCTAGATATGGGGGGAGCACGTTTATAAAAAGAAGCCACTTTTTCATCATTATCGACATGAAAATCAGCAAAGGCCCTTCACAACTTATGTTTACCGCATTGGCCTGAACTAGGGAACTAGTTATAACGCAGGTCTGAAACAGGATTTTGATGTAAAGTTTAGGTCATAAATAGGGTTTCGAAGTTTTGGTCAGGTCATAAACAGGGTAGGGAATATCGCAGATTTTGGTTATAAATAGGATAAGGGTTTTGGGAAGTGGGCCACACACCCCCACCTAATTTTCCTGGGAGTGTCCCCAGATTTTTGCAACTATTTGAGTGAAGTTCGCTTGAAATTGACAGTTATCATTTGGTTGTCATATTTGAAAATAATAAAAAGGCGTACCTACTTTATCGAGGTTTTAGCTTCGTGAGATCCCGGGCATGAGATGCAAATCAGCCGCTAATTAACAACGTAACGTTAAGTACAAAGTTATAGAGTCTTGTAGCTTGACAGGGTTGTCCGTTTTGTAACAGAACGGAATTTTCAAGCATAGTTTTTTTTGTTTCGTAACTTATAATGGTGGCCCAAGAAGGTTGCCGCGTGGGTCAAAACTGAGATGAGTCATCTTTTTTTGGTCCTCAGTTGAAAAGTCTTTAATTTAGACGAACTCAGATATCAATGTATCACTGAGAGCTTTAGAGAAATGACCTTTTTCAGTGTAAGAGCAAATTTCAGGAATAGTCTTCTGAGGGGCACCAGTATGAGCTTCTAAGAAAAACTCTACAAATTCCATTTGGATAGAGCATTTCTCTGTAAAATGCTACATAGACTTAAATCTTGGTGCAGGCTGATCGTGACTTGTTCATAATTTACTATTCAAAGCCTCTACCACAAACTGGTCTGTAAAAGCGGTTTCTTTATTTTTTCTCATTCTATTAGTTGTCCAAGTCTTGTGACAGATCGTGCAACGGGACTAGGCAGATCAATTGTACGTGTGGAATCGTCAGTTATCAACTAAGGTGACCGAACAGTGTTGTGCAGCTCAGGAGCTTAATGGGAACGAATGGACAAACAGCCCCTGAAGAAAGTTAGTCTTGTCCAACCGAAATATTGGCATTAAATTTACCCCTTTCCCAGGTCCACATTGCCGCTTAACCTCTCGGAAGTTGGATATACGATTGTCCAGTCACGATGAACGGATCAAGGTATATTTGCATCGTGAGCGTTGCGAGTGGCCTAATGGGAAGCCACGCTCGGAAGTAAGTGGTGTGTGCCCCGACAGCGTATCACAAAACCGCTTGCTTCAAAGTCTCTATGCCTCAGTTTGCAATCATAAAGGGGGGAAGCCAGAGGAGGCTCCTCGAGGGGGGGGGGGGGGGGGGAGAGGGACTGCCGTATAAAAAAGGGACCTCGTCGGAAATATTCAAAGGAACTCCTAAGACTAAGAGGTACCAAGATCCTGTTTTGTGGGTGTGGCTTGAATTTTTATCAACCAGCTTAGAGGTACCACTTCTAAAACAACACATTATCTCCTGTCATATTTTTTTGGCTGAATACCCTTAAAGGCGCTGCAAAAGCTCCTGCAGTGGAACCGTTTTGAGGCTGGACACCCTCAGAGGTACTAAAACCGCATTTTAACCTCTTTAAAGAGCACCCCGTCCTTTTTATACCAGGTTCCCCCACCTCTGGGTCACTCCGTCTCCTTCCATCCTCGTTCTCTCTTCCCCTTCCTCCCGTTTTAACGCCTGCCAAGCAGGCCAGTTCCTATCGTAACGTCTATATAAATGATTACCTTCATCTCGTATCGTGAATTTGGGCTGCCTGTGGTTCGTCGCGTGATGCTCGTGTGGCGATTCGGCGCTGCGTGCTTGCTGTTAAAGCGGACGTCTTTTTTTTTTGAGATTATCATTCTTTGTCCAGCTAGGCACTCGGCTTGGTGAGTATCGACATTTTTCATTTACATTCTATTGCGCAGTTCGCCCAAGAACATTTTTCCCAGTTAATTACTAGAAAAGATCATTTATAACTGCATTTGATTTCATTAGAAAGTGTAGAAAGCAAAGGAATTTTCTTTTTAAAATTTTCCTTCAATTGAGGATGTCGACTTTATTTACTTAATTGGAAGATAAGCAAACCACGATGACAACAGCGACAAGAACGTCACCAAACAAGGCTTGATGAAACAGTCTTGAAAGTACAGCGCGATTTTCGTGTTCATTATACACTCGTTGTTACATTTTGTTCCAGTTTTGTACTGTTTAAAATTTCGAGCCTTGGGTTAAGATAACAAAAATTTTTCCTCAACAAACCGAACTTCACCGTCCCTTGGGGTAACATGACAGAAAGAATCGAACATCTTTTGAAACCAGCGAAGTCCATAATCTGGTAATTTTCATGATTCGTCTCCAAGACGATGCTGCTTCGCTGCAAGTTTATGATGTGGCTCAGTTAAAATTGTAACCGAAATTTTAATAATAATAAGAAATTATCAATAGCTTGCTGGATTGGAATAACCGGTTTTAAAAAAGTTCTTGCAAGGTTTAGGCGATTTCAGTGCAAACAGCTTTCAGACCTTTCAGTGAAAATGTTTCGTGATAAACACGAACTTTTTGCCTTCCGGTTTAAAAGCTATCTACGTCCATGCACAGTAGGTTTTGGTACCGATCAAATGTAAGATAAATAAAAAATCGTATGCCGGCATCACGTTTTTTTTTTTTTTTGCTTCAATTACAAAAACACGGACGCGGTATCGACCCAAAAAACAAATTTCGGGGCCTGGAGCGAATGGAAAAGTTCAGAAATTCCAAAGAAATTTCTGTTCGGACGCTAAGAAAGCCGAAGCTCAGAGTGTGTAGGGCAGGCACTTCATGTGCATACCCTAAGATCCCATGCAGTAAAGCAAGATAACATTTTGCAGAGCACGCGTTAGATTCAGCTAAACTCCAGCATGTCAAGCAAAAACAACACAATTCTGAGCATGACTTTGAAAAGTC
>JAHPZR010020880.1:12500-27500 GCA_019787425.1 Platygyra sinensis | reverse complement strand
GTATTCATCACCCAATTAGTATGATATGCAAAAAGGGGCAAAAGAGTCAATTAGAAAACAACGTGGAAAAAGAGTGTGTACGTGGTCGAAAATTGAACACCAACGTGGAAAGATTATATTTATACTGTAGGTTATCTCCTATCTCTTGAGAAAATAAACAAATTATTTGACCCGTTACTTGCGGATTCCCCCGCAGTTGTTTCTAGAACAACAGGTTTTTATCAAATTTATCTAAAAACCTGGCAAGCGTGCAAGAAATGTGCGATTATGTCCTAAGTCGCGTGCCTCATGTCATCGGTAAAACCACGCCCAGTAAATACGACAGGTATATAACGCTTATGCATTCCTCTTTTCAGGAGACAAGTGGAAGGAAGAGAAGTGATATCATCTCAAACATCAAGACATGGCGATTCGAGCTGTTTCCTTTTTGCGCATTCTGGTCGCAGTTTGGTTGCTTTGTGAAGTCTTTGCACAACGTTCAGCTAACAGGAATAACGGAAGGCTGGCGACCAGGAAAAGACTCCGAAGCGGCGAAGGTATGTGACGAAGGAACTTTCTGCTGGATCTTATCTATTTTAACCACATCGAAACTTTCTAATACAGCGACGTTCAACACACCACTTAAGAAGTATCTGTTCAGTCGAACGCAGCTCATTCCAAGTGTTTTGTTTATTTGCATTGAGAGCAATGCAAACAGAGTCGCTTCTAACTTTCATAGAAAAATCAGGGAAGTAGAAGGCCAACATTGAGGTATTTGCTATTTTAATCGGCTACTTTTTTCTTTTGTTCGAAGTCATAGCAGAGAGCAGACCTTTGCTTTCTGAAACACGAAATGCACACGGGAAATATTCTACACCTCTAAACCAAAGCGGGATAGAGTTCAATAGGAACACCGAATACTTTGCTTTAGAGGTCGTTTAGTATCGGGATCTCTATACAAAAGAACTTGTTTCGTGCAAGCATGTTTAGAAATCGCACGCAAACAATTTTCTACAGGATAAGGATCTCGTGTTAACTTAAAAAAGTGAATTTAAGATTGCTACATTTTCGTAAGAATCAAAGAAACAGTTTACTGTTACAACGTTGGGAATTTCACAAGATCTGTGATGATGGATTGAGCCTCTCAGCTTTGTGAAATATCGGAAGTATGTGTTAATTTGTCAATACTAGCTAAACTTAGACCTTGATGGGTGTCCTCCGGAAAAGAAAATAAGGCCTTTTGCGTGCTGTTCATCAGTAAAGCACTGGCCGGGAACTCTTGCAATAGATGAACTCCTTTTAAATTAATGTGTTTAGTGCCCGGATCTTTTAATCTCTTTAAATTAAAAGCATGTGCTTTCATAATCATGACTCCTTGTGTGGCTTGTTTGAACTCTCTAAGTTATGAACTGGTAAAATGCGCGCGAATCTAGAAATCTCGGTCGCGACAGAGGTACATTGACGGCCAGAATTCTGTGATTTTTTTAAGGGTATTTCAATCATTTATTTACAGTCTATTGGGGTATTTGAGTACAATGAAGTGTTTTAATAACCGCTGCAGCATGATACCTCGTGAGAAATATTCGGAAAGTCCCAAACATCTCACCGACACACTGGGTGCAAAGAAAACCATTTTTACCGCTTACCAGAAGGGCAGGTTAAAACATAGTTAGATGGAAATGAAGCCGGGTACAAATCAAAGAAGCAAACAAACATTCTCAGATTTTTGTTGGAAGATTCTTGACCCTGAACATCTTTTGTTTTATGCTCATAGTCTATGCATGAATTGCATAATCGCAATGCTTCTATTGGTTAGTTCAATGAGCACAAATAACCACCTTTTGTATTTTGCCAGGTTTTGTGCAAGGTCAACCCCTAAAATAGCCAAAAAAAACATACAACAAAGGACTTCCCTCTATTTACTATGGTTTTCCTTTGCGGGCAAGGGAAGGATAGAATCTTGCATGACCGCAAAATCCGCGAGCCCCAGGCAATCCGACGCAAAAAACGTTTTTCATTGCATGCTGCGAACAGTTGCTCACGCTATAATTATCAGCAATATTTATTAAAAGTGCGTTTCTTTGGGGTGCGTTTCTAAGGGTGCGTTCCTTTGGGGAATCACTCAGATCCGTGATGCATCAAAGGAACCGATTAATCCATTCTGGTAACGGATTCATCGGTTCTTTGATGTACCATGATCTGAGCGATCTTGGATCACTGATGCTGATCCAGATCACCCTAAAGGTACGCACCCTTAATTAATTAAACTTGCCAACTCATAATATCCGATACCTATTGCTTCTTGAGAGGGTCAAAGTCTCTTAAACACTTCAAGCCTCCCTGTCATTACGCCAAAAATTATGCTTTGTCCTTCTTCGTCATAGTTTATACCTCTTAAAAATTCTACTTGTCATTTGATGGGTCTACATGAACATACAGAAGAAAGAACTTCCTAAACAGTTCGGCTCTTACTTTAAAAACTTGTTGCCAAAACATCCCTCTATTTTAACATATTTCTGATATGAGTAATAACACAGAGCGTTAATAGGGGCATCATCGGAATTTCTGTTAAGGGTTCTGCAGTCTGGTATAGTAGTAGTAGTAGTAGTAGTAGAAAACTCTGACGGAGAAAGACCTTCCAAATATGTTCGCTATATTTTTTTTCACATTCAATTCGATAGATGTTATGGGCTGAATTATCCGCCACTATGCGCACATCGCTACTAAGGGTCGCGCCTAAAATTTCGCGTCATGTCCAAGAAAGGGAAGCACTGTGCAATGCTTCAGTATCATCCGGGTGCCCGTCACCCTTTTGTTGAAACGACTAAAGATCTGAATTTGCTTAGGCAAAATGTCGCTGGCTGCGGTCAAATCCACTGAAAATTTAAATGCTTTCATAAAAGTTGGGACAAGAAGAAAATCTAGTTCTTCTCTTATCTCAGTGATATAATCATATCACGTTTCTCTAAACCCGCCTTACAGTGTCTTATGATAATTTCGTTTAATTAACAAATCTTTTGGATCATTGCAATGTTTCGAGAACATGACAAATCAGTAATGAAGTCATAATGAAGTATCAGTAACAAAGTTTCAATTTGTTTACCATTTAGGATCACTAAGCTTAGGACTTCGTTAGGCTGTTTTCAATGTTGCCTTTCAGTCCAAGTTTCAGATAAATACGTTACAGGATGGCACGCCTTAAAATCAAACCGATCCAAAATCAAGCCAGTTCAGCAAAGGTTTTCTGATAGCTTGAACTAGCGAACATGCACCAGGCCCTTCCTGTTATTGCGTCATAGATAGATAGATAGATAGATAGATAGATAGATAGATAGATAGATAGATAGATAGATAGATAGATAGATAGATAGATAGATAGATAGATACTTTATTAGGCACAGCCCATCATAAAGCTAAGTCACTTATTTACAATGAAGCTGGTATAGTAATGAAGCTGGTATAGTAGTAGTGGTAGAAAACTCTGACGGAGAAAGACCTTCCAAATATGTTCGTCATAGACAAAACCCCCAACTAGAAACAAATGGCTTGTGAGCTAGACAACTGATTGAAATAGGAATGACCCGTATGCTGAATGATACTTTTAAGTGGTGTAAACAAAACTATATATATATATAAAAAGGTAATTGATTTTCAAGCGACCTTTATGGCTCAAAAGGTGTTGTGTTATAGTATCCTCAAATAAATTGGCTCCCAAGTCACCGCTGAAATCAGTGGGTATAAAGAGATTGAATGGTGTATGATAAAGGGTGTCGTAAGTCCACACAGAGGGAGTAAGGTTACGATGCAGTGATCTGACCCTTAATTATTTTCATTTAAAGAGCAAAAATTGAAAAAAATGAAAAATAAAGAAATAAACCAGGAATAAAAATCTAAAAAATAATGATAACAATGAAAAACAAAATGTTTATTTTTCGAGGGAGAATGGTTTAAAGTTTAGTTCACTCGATATAAAATTTAACTTCAAAATCAGAAAAAAGTGTGGTAAACAATGTAAGTAGATACGGTGTAAATAAATGAAAATGAATGAAAAATTTCAATTAGTCAAAAATAATTAAAGTAGTAGTAGAAGAATTAGAGCTTAAGGATAGACTTTGTACAGTTCGTTACTTCTCTGATTACGTGGCCTCAGCAACCGAAATCAGTAACTTGCTTTCAGCTTCTGATAAACCCTCCGTTCCGACACATACGCTTATTGCTTAGAGCGAATAAAGTTTGTTTGTTTTGCTTTTGTTCGAAAAGAACGAAATACACGTTTGGTAGCCATAGAAAAGGTAGCTAGTTTTTTCTATAGTTTAATTAAGAGGGATTTGCTGAGTAAACAACTTTCTGATATTCCAGAATGCAAGGATCAGGAAAGGTCACATGACACCTGTGTGAAGCTTACCAAGGAGCTGGGATTACGAGTGTGTGACACTGGAATTGGTCAGCTGAAGACCAAGCTGGAGAGAAGCTGTGCAAAGACCTGTCACTTTTGTGAGTAACACAACTTAGACAGCCAGTGAGTCATGACATACGCATGTGCAATTAAAACAAACATAAAAGTGATATTACAGAAACTCCTTATTAGGGAGTTTACGTTAGTGCGAACGAGGACAGCGTCGATTAATAAAAGAATTTATATTTTACCTACAAATCTCAAGATTCTCTAAAGTCATTTAGTTTGTTTATCACTGTCAAAACTATCTCGAAACTGAATACGAAACACCACTTAAAATTCGAACTGTAAATTATATAAACTATCCGTCGTAGTTCACGCACAGGTAGCCCAAGCACCTTTAAAACCGTCAACATGACATTGTGTAACAGCGTTGTTATTATAAGAGTATGGGAATAAAGTGATCCTACAGAATAGTTCAAAATAAGGGGAAAATAATAAAATCGACTTACCTTTTCTTGTTGTGTGTATAACTTGTGTTTTTATGTTGTTTGGAGGCATTTCAGAGCGATTCTAGCTAGTTTTAGCTTCTCTGTATTCCTCTCCATATATCAGTAATTGAGACGAATACAGAGAAGCTAAAACTAGCTAGAATCGTTCTGAAACGCCTCCAAATGCCATAAAAGCACAGGTTATACACACAAAAAGAGAAGGTAAGTCGATTTTAATATTTTTCGCCTTATTTTGAACCATTCTGTACGATCGTTATATTCCCATACAAACTCGCATACTAACGCTGTTACGCACTGTCATGTTGACGGCGCCTAAAAGAGCTTGGGCTACCTGTGGTTCATGTTCTCCAGACAACGCAGAATTTGGTCATTTCACGTCGTTGTTTTGCAGAGGACGGCAAAGGAATGTACCAAGAATCATAATGCACATGCACAGCCATTGTATTGCTCATTAAACCTTTTATTTAGCGACGTTCCCGTTGCCGTTGTGGTTTTCTAGACTCCCTATTTACTAGCTTAAATAGAGTAAAAGTGAACGAGGTTCTAACTTCATATACGTATCAAGGTATTTGAAAACTCAGAGCCATGTTATGTTATACTACACTCGACTGTCTTGTTCCCAGATCCCATCGACTCTCTGGACCACCCCTTGAGAAAACTAAAAAGGTAACTTAGCAACCTCACTGACCAAGAAACTAATATCACTGGTTCAGAAAACATAGCAGAAATAAAATCAGTTGATCATTTGTCTTTGCCGGTTATTGACATCTAATTTCTCCTTTAAATATCGCTACAATGTCTGTAATGAGAATTACGGAGCTGATCACCATGGATATGATCATGTTCTCGACGTTAGACTTGAAGTCACCTTAGAAATGTATGGAATCCAAGAAGGTGAACAGTCTAACACCTCTCACTGTGTTGTTTTCAGGTGGAGAACCTCTGCAAGGTTGCAGAACAAGCAAGTACGGATGCTGCTGGGACGCTTACACGTCCAGCGGGGATATCTATGGCAAAGTAGGCTGCCCGGGTAAGAGAACAAGTTAGAAATATAAACAGCCAAAAATTATGCAAATTAAACTGAAAAACACTTTGAATCTTCTTCAGTTTTTCAACGACTCTCAATTACCTTTAAGCTTTTTTAACTAATTTCAAAAATTTTAATTAGCGTGAATCTTCCTCAGTTTTTCAACGACTCTCAATTTCCCTTTTTCCTAATTTCGAAAATGTTAAGGGGGAGAAACTTAACTACAAGTCTGTTGCTAAGGAAATCTCAAAACCTCCTTTTTTGGGGGCTCTTGTAGTCTAGTGGGCATCAAAGTTTACCGTGTTTGTTCGATTCGCGTTTCCTTTAAATGTTTCGAACCACGGCCATATTTGGTATGTCACGCAACCACAATAAAAAACGTCTAAAAACTCGGACTGAGTGGATCGTTTTCGAAATATAACAATACGTTTTGTTAAGACACGGCATTATCTACAACTTGTAGGATGCGTTTGAAGAAATGTAGAATATTTCGAAAATTATAGATCTTTAAGTGCTTTTATAGCCTCTTAAAGATCTATAATTTTCGAAATATTCTACATTTCGTCAAACCCGTGCTACAAGTCATAGATAATGCCGTGTTTTAGCAAAACGTATTGTTATATTTCGAGAACGATCCACTCAGTCCGAGGTTTTAGACGTTTTCTATTGTGGTCACGTGACATACCAAACATGGGCGTGGTTCGAAACATTTAAAGGAAACGTGAATCGAACAAACACGGTAAACTTTGATGCCCACTATCAGGAGCCAAAAAAAGGAGGTTTTGAGATTTCCTTAGCAGCAGATTTGTAGTTGAGTTTTTTCCCCCCTTAACTGACGTGAAACGAAGTGTTACAAGGAGCACTTTTGTAGCGCATGACAATTTATATTTATGGACATGTGGCGGATGTGTTTTTACCATGGGGTGGTCGCCTTGGAAGTCAAGAGAACAAAACGAAAATCTAAAGCAAACAAAACGAAGACTAATGGTTGCCAAAAGCAGCTACGCTTTGAACCAATGGAAAACGAGGACCCTCGTGGAAAAAAGATAACCTTAGTTGTTTTACGTTTAAAATACCAATCCATTGGACGCACTAAATCAGTTTGCTAGAAACCGACCGCTTAAACCAGAAGAGACCCGGCTTATCATAATAATAAAAGCGACAAAACCAAAGAAGTTCTAATGGAACTACACGAGGTTTTGGTAGTACAGGTGCTTGTAAAGTGAGCTAACAGGCTCTTTGCACGATCCCGTTCTCATGGTACGGAATAAATTATGCTGGGACGCAAATAACGCAGTAGGACTTTCAAAACAAAGGAAAGTCGGGCTGAACTGGCAAGAGTTCCTTTGTTTTGGGAGTCCTACTGTGTTATTTCCGTACCTGCTGCATAATTTATTCCGTGCCACGTGACCGGATCGTGCAAAGGGCCTATTAAAGTCACTCGGGTAACAGTTACGTTAGGCAATTTCTAGATTGCCTTTTGCCTCTGTTTCAAAACGAGTCTAAGTGCGAAACCATTCATGTGAAAATGTGTTCTGCATACAGGTTCATTTTCATGCAAATCAAAACTGTTTGACACGAAGACTCGTTTTGAAAACGAGGGACAAAGTAACTCGGAAATGGCGTATTGATAATCTTTTCTTCCCTCCATGTTTGTGTTTGTAGAATGCAAAGATCACCTCAATATGTGCCGCCGATTCGAGCGATTCTGCTGGTCAAGACAAAAGGAAAACAAGGAGTTCATGGAGCTTCACTGCCCGGTAACTTGCCGCAAATGTACTCAAAGTAGGAGAGCGACAATAAGAGGAGAGAAGATCAAAGTGGGCGACTGGTTTTATCTCTAAACTGGACGTACGTAGGTTAAATTCCTAGAAGGGGTATCATCATGGAGATTTTTACCGTATTTGAGGTGAAAATTGGACTAAATATCATGACGAGTTTCAACTCTATAGTAAACAAAAGTAAATTAGCCAAAGGCTTCACTACATTTTTGGTGAAACTGGTGGTACCTTAGCTCGTTCACCAACTGAATTCGCCTTGTACATTTTGAACACTGCGATGGTAATATTAAGTGAATTTTTGTACACAGAGAGAGCAAATTCTAAATATTCTGTTGATTAATCCGGCATAAAAAATACAATTTCCTCGATTTTGATTTGTTTAAAAAAACTCCTGTTTTCCCATGCGCGAAGTTTGCGGGCCATAAATCGGCAGGGAAAAACGAGCTTAGCAAGATGTTCATTATCAGTTCTTCCTATGTCTCTGACGGGTTCGGGAAAAGTAAAAGAAACTTTTCAAACTTAAAGGAGCAGTGTCACGAGAATTTTGCTGCTTTAGGTCAATTCTGTGCAAAAATTTTTACTTTGAGGCTTTTATCATAAGCAAAATGCTTCTGTAATATAAAGCTACGACAATGATATCAAATAAATTTTTCCAGAGAGGGCTAACCATAATAGATTTCTTGAGGATTTTTGGAACACGTAGCATCAAAACTCGAAAAATTGGCTTTTTTTTCAAGTTTCAATCCATTTTCATTCTTGCCATCCATAGTGACAGGCGACAGGAAACAGTTTCATGCAGTTCCTTCAAATAGCCTTAAATAACAAAACTAGATCATTAGTTTTGGGATTCAATTGATGCGAAGACACCTTCTAGCTTTTTATAAAGTTGCCAAATAGCGTGACAATGCCCCTTTAACTTGCTATGAAAGTTTAAAACACTTGGTGATAAAACACGAAACATTTTGGCAACAAAAACAGTATCATTTAATTATGAATAAAGGGATAAAGTTTCTACAGAAACGGATTCGCTGCGACTAAGGTTCAACGTTCGAAACGTCAGCTTTCGAATCCATTTACGGTGACCAATTTAGGTTATCAACCCAGTTGATGAAACCAAATTATCATTTAATTATGGCCCTTAATTAATTATAACTAAATGTACAAATTCCCCTACCCGTTCATAAACTTCAGCTTGTGAAATCCCAACCCTTTTTGCCATTACATGCAGGGAGTACCCCTCAACCACGGCCTGCGCGCTCTCCCGCCCACGATGCGGCCGAGTCTTTTGGTCAAAAATTGGACTCATAAGCCACCTGCGCACACACCTCTGATCAACAGGAAGATTATCATCCTCGTCCTTAACGAGGGGTAGCCACGACGGCGACGAATCCCCTCTCTCCCAAACCTAATTTTTTTACTTTTTAAAATATGATCGAATGTCTACTCAAATCTTCACCAGAAACGTTGCTTTACCTTTCAGGTTTTTGACGGAGACCTCTTCCAACTTGATGAAAATTCAGCTTTCTGGAGCATAGCATAACCTGTGATCGCTTTATGACAGTCGTGGGGTTTTGAGTTGACAGTAAAAAGAACCCAGCACTAATAATTATTCACGAGGAGAAATTCATGATCATTTTTCAAGGAAATTACGATTTCATGAAACGGGGCATTCTCATGATAGGGCTGCATGCCGGCACACGCAAAGAAGTGTCGTGTGCAAAGTTATAGAATAGCCAGCGAAGGACTCTAAGAATTACAGTCGTAATTTAATTATACTGTACAGTTTATAGACACTGATAATAAAGCTATATCGGAGTGAAGAAAAAATTGTTTTTTTCTGTCGCTGTAATTAAGCTTTCTTTCTGCCTTGTACCCTGTCTAGCAAAAAACAAAACGCCATCAAAATGTCACCGGAGGGGGTGGGGGTGTGGAGCTCAGCTTTATTTGAAGGACTCTCGTTTTTTGTTGTTTCTTTGGGGGTATGCGACCCTAAAAGATACCTTGAAGGCTAAAATGACAACGATTGTCCGGGATGTCGTGGAATATTTTCTTAGCAAATATGCTCTCGCCGTGTGGTCTGATCTTGAGGTAGTTATCGTTGATTCTCAGAAACTCAGGGGGAAGTCATTAAGTCTTGCATGGAGAAACCGTAGCAATATGTTGGGTGAAAATCTTGAGATCGCTCCACCACCCTTTAGAAACATGTTGGAAGATGCTAAAAAGCATGCCGAACGAAACATTGTTTCAAAACAAACTTTATTCCAACAAGCACTTGAATGTAAAGTGGAATTTAATAAACCGTATGGGACATTCCCACCTATGTCAACAGTCTCTCGAATACAGACCGAATCTCCCGGTCTCCCGAATGGGTCATTGAATCTCCCGGGCAATACGAATAATGTGGAGAAAGTACTTATTAAGCATTATTTTATGCATTTCATGCGGTTTTATCGGCGGAGCTCTACTTTGAACAACTCTTTTTACCGTCAAAGAAGGTGAACGTGGTGATCTGGAATCTCTACATTCCAACATCGTTTGAATGCATCCCTTTTTACAGGGCACGATGAAGCGATATTGATGACGCATTGGATCAAAATGTCGGGACCTTTTGACGAAACAAAGGCCTTAAATATATCTTTAAAAGTTAGTCCAGCGAATATACAACTAGATTGGTGAACTGTGTAAAATTAAAATTTTATGTTTAATTGTAAAGGGCGGGAAAAATTTGCGGCTGAGTTTGTTCAGTCCTCTGATGCTGCAAATGGGTTTAATGGAACGTGAGCAAACATTTGCAAATAAATAACATTTAATCTTTTCATAAAAGCAAACAAGAAAGCAAATCGACAAGTTAGCATTTCGCACAGGTATATTTTCAAAAGGTTTTCCGTTACTGTTGAGTACTTTTGTGTCCGTTAATTGTGTAACGGCCAACTAAAACGTAATCAAAAATGGCAACCAATCGAATTGAAAAGAATACAGTTCAACCAAACGTTTCAAATCACAAATCAGCCCAGAGCATAATTTCTATCAGTCAGTCACGTGCAAAGATGGAACAAACATTAAAGTTTACTGACAACACAGTCATCCCGGCCTCGTCACGAAAAGTGAAAAAGTTTTATAAAGAACGTCGTGTGCAAGCCTTTTGGGTATACTTGTTCGCAACGAAGAACGCTGCACTATTCGGAACTGTGGTTTTAATAACGACTTCATCTATGTCCATTACGTCTAAAAAGTCAAAACAAATTAACAAAAGAGACATACAATAAATACTGAAAGGTAAACAATCTTTGTTGAAAACGGCGGGAGACCCGAAGAGTCAGGGTAACAGACCGTTACAGGAACAACTAAGCAGAATATCACTGTTTTCAACGCTATAAATTTGCGTGTGCACTCAACTAGGGGCATTTAGACACTAACGGCCAGCTGGCAAGATCTCTCTGTAAAGCATATCAGACACTTGAAGGCGAAATATTCTGAAGAAACTCAGGTAAGTCAGCCTTTTATCACAGCGATTCTAGAAGCAGTTTCAAAATATACATCCCAGACTGAGTGTATTGCTAAATTGTCTAAATTTCAAGAGTTCGGGACGGCATTTTGCGCCATAATAGCTATAAACGACTAGTTTTCTCCTCAGCGCAGCATCAATCTTGAGTTTAACACATTTTATCGGAGGCAAACATAGTCATTTTGGGTAGAAATAGTTTAATGCTGAATGGCAAAGGCCATTCTTTCGATTCTGGATAAAGACAATTTACCACTGACTGACAGAAGAATTATGAATTTTAAACTCCAGTGATTTTCAGCTCATTCCAGGGAATCAGATCAAGTCGTGATAGTTGGTGAACCGTATAAACTAGCGGAGTTTAAGTTTAACCCCCGGTAGTATATTTACAAAAGTCATTTCACTGCGCACTCTCCTTAGACCTTATCCTTGTCACCGTGTCTAATTTCTTACGCTGCACAAGTTAATGTTGAGTTTTATTTCACGCCATTTCTTTGCTCTAACCGCAATTAATCTGAGATGTGTGGAGCAGCTAAATAATTTGGCGAAAAGATGTCTGGTAAAAACGAAAACATTTGATTCAAATCTGACTGTGTCTCGTATGGCGGTTATAAGTCGTGGCGGTTAATTTTAAATTTTCATTGAATATTAAGCACATTTTCGACTATATAGCTTTTTTCGCACGCATGATTAAGCCTATTGAAACAATGTATTGACGGTTTGTGCTTAAGTATTGTCTGATTAATGGATGGTATGACAAAATGTAATCTATATATTGGGATTAAGACCGGATTAAGACCATGCACTTAGTTTGTGCTTCGACAGTTAAATTTAGTCCATTGAACCATGGCATTATGTAATCTACCTAAATGGTGAAGATAAATTAGACATGATTGAACTCCAGCAGATTTAAATCAGAAGCTACCAATTTTATTTAAACATAGGAGAGCAAGTCTCTTCGAGGGCGAAGGAGATGGGTAGTCCCACAAATTTCGGAAAGGTGTGTGCCGCGAAGGGTATTAAACCCTGAAACTTTCTAGGTCAGTGAAGCAAACGTAAATTGATACCCTATTTAAAGGAGCACTGTCACGGGAGTTTTGCTGGTTTCAACCTCATTCGTTGCTGAAATCTTTACTTGGTACCTTTACTTGTTCCCAAAATGCTCGAATGGACTAACAGAAACATATCAAACGAATGGCGGATCAGAGTGCAAACCATAATGAATTTCTGGTAATATTTTCAAGGAATGGCGCTAGAATTTGAAAAAAACTGGCTAGTTTTTTCAAATTTCAATCCATTCAGTTCCATCCTCGCCATGCTAAGTGAAAGGCAGCAATAAATGGTTTTGATGTAGTGATAAAGTCCTAGGTAACAAAACGGCATCATTATTTTTGGGTTTCCACTGATGCAGGAACATATTTCGGCACTATAAAAGTAGCGCTCAAATACCGTGACAGTGCCCCTACCCGAAAACATGACACCCTGTTCAAAGGAAAACAAAAACTAAGAATGGTGTGAACGGGTCAGCTATCTTTTGTTTCTGTAACATTGAAAGTTAAGCATTGAGCATGGAATTGCCGTTTTTCATTTTTCTTGGCATTTACGCACTGGAATAGCAGATTTGCATGATAATCATTTCACTATAACTAACAGAATTCCTTTCGTTTTTCCTTTATTATTTGAATTTTAAAGTCCCAGTGGGGTTTAAATAACAAGACAGATACGAGACAGAATAAAAAAGTGAAGGTTTCTGGTAGCAAATGACGCCATGCAAATCGCCTCTTGATTTTGGCACACGGCCCCATGCCCCAGTAGGGGCAATAAGGACTGATGATCTAAGGTTCACAGCGGGACTACGTTGCCAAAGGGGCAGAAATAATACCCTAGTTAAGGATCGGACACCTCAAAAACCACACCCTATCCCGCGGCACAACTATACAACCAAAGTATGGGAGTCCCCTGCCCTGAGCAAGGTGCACATTCTAATATCGTTTACTTCTTACAACATCGTTTTGAACAACAGTTCAATCTCAGCGATACGTTATGATTTCCGTGGTACGTCCTTTGCTCTGGCTCTCGACTTTCCTACAAATCAGTATTGGCAGTCAAATGGGCCCCAAAGCCCCTCAGCCGAGTGATTTTGCGCAGTGCCGTTTGAGTGACGAGCTCAAACAGGAATTTGTGGACCTTCACAACAAGTTCCGTGGAGAGGTACAGCCCAGTGCAGCGGACATGGAGTATTTGGTGAGTTATAAAACTTAACCATTAAGCCCACGATTAAATAAACCTGATAAATGACTCCGTTTAATATTAAAAGCACAGAATTTCAAGAGGAGTATTGAAAAATTATTCTCACCAACAAAGTCAAATAAGCATTGTAACCAATAAGATAGCAGTCACACCTCCAGAGACTTGAAGAAACCGAAGTTTTAAAAGTTTTCGGATACCTGAGGGATCTGAAAAGTCTTCACTTTCCTTTGAGCATGATACAAAATCAAATTAAAAGTGTGTTGTGGCATTTTATAGCAGATGAGTTCATCAGTTTTACCACCGTTGTTGTTTGAAGTACGGCATGTTCAGTTCTTTTTGTTATTAAGTAGCGCTTCTACGACAAATAGTGAGTTACAATGAGGCTAAATGAGTGCTAAATGAGTCCATTTAAGTAACGAAAAAATTCCTAAGCATAACATCGAAGAAAACTATTAACTCCATAATCCATCATGATGCAGGACGGAAAGAACCAGCAAGTGAAGCCACAGGCATTGTTCGAAACAAAAACAACACGACAATTTCTGAACAGTCGAAGGCCATTCTGTTGAGTGGTCAACCCATCTACGTCAACGTGCAACAAGCAACAAATTAAGAAAAATTAAGATAAACCGGAAAGGGCCTGGGTAACTTTCGATCCTGTTAAAACCTGTAAAACCTGTCGATCCTGTTAGAACCTAGTAGAACTTAAAGCGCAAAGTTGGCCTCCAAGTAAGACAACCGGAAGAAGATAAGAGCTTGTTCAGAGAAACGTTGTCATTACGCTGTGTAACAGCTAATGCAACATTGCTTTTGCAATTTGTTTTCTGATACATGCAGTAAATAGTGCAGTATTAGAAATTTATGCAGTGCTCTTCTTACCTTGCCTGTAGGAATGGAATGATGATCTTGGTAACCTGGCACAAATGTGGTCGGATAAGTGCGAGTGGATGCATGGCTTTACCCAGTTCGGGGCGTGGCATCCAAACCAAATATTCCGAAGCAAGACTGTAGGTAAGAGAAAGACAGTCAATACCTCCTGCATATATTTATTGCTACTGACCTAAATTATTATTCAGTTTTAAACCTGTCTAATCTCAACGAGGACCTCGAGCTCAAAAACGAAGATTTCTGATGATCGTTTAGCTACAAATGATATTTCATCTTGTCCTCTGGAAAGTTGTGCGTTAAACACACGGCGAGCTATGTAACAGCAGCAAAGTCTGCTGTTATTGTTGATCAAATACAAAACTCTAAACATACTAACATACAGCACTTTGGAAACCAAAGTAAAGAAGTGGCTAAAATTATTTCCCCTAATACTGGGAGCGTCTGGATGAAGGGGTATAAACGAAAGCTGCCTACAGTCAAACGTACCCAGCCAATTAAAAGTATCAAAAGATACCGGAAATGATATGTTGAAGTCAATCTTTTCTTATTTAGGCCGTGTGATGAATGACGACTGACGACCTTCTTCTTGGACTAGCTTGGCTTAGCTTGGCTTAGCTAAAACCATAGACTAATTGTGTTGGAAAATGCGCAAAAATTATTTTATT
>JAHPZR010020880.1:0-7500 GCA_019787425.1 Platygyra sinensis | reverse complement strand
CACCTCTCCACAGCCAACAGTTTTCCAAAAAGCCAAAAACTTCGAAGACAAGTCACTATGTTTTAAAACCTCTTGTAAGCGACCACCTCTAGTAAGCGACCACGAGCTATAAGTTTGAAATTTCTTTTGTTTTTAACCTCTCTTAAAGGGGGAGAAACTTAACTACAAGTCTGTTGCTAAGGAAATCTGAAAACCTCCTTTTCTTGGCTCCTGATGTCCAGTGGACATCAAAGTTTACCGTGTTTGTTCGATTCACGTTTCCTTTAAATGTTTCGATCCACGCCCATATATATTTGGTATGTAACGTGACCACAATAGAAAACGTCTAAAAACTCGGACTGAGTGAATCGTTTTCGAAATAAACAATACATTTTGCCAAAACACGGCATTATCTACAACTTGCAGTATGCGTTTGAGGAGATGTACAATTTTTCGAAAATTATAGATGTTTAAGTGCTTTTATAGCCTCTTAAAGATCTATAATTTTCGAAATATTGTACATTTCCTCAAACGCATACTACAAGTTGTAGATAATGCCGTGTTTTGGCAAAATGTATTGTTTATTTCGAAAACGATCCACTCAGTCCGAGTTTTTAGACGTTTTCTATTGTGGTCACGTGACATACCAAATATGGGCGTGGATCGAAACATTTAAAGGAAACGTGAATCGAACAAACACGGTAAACTTTCATGCCCACTGCACTTCAGGAGCCAAAAAAAGGAGTTTTTTCAGATTTCCTTAGCAACAGACTTGTACAGCTGTTGTAGTTAAGTTTCTACCCCCTTAAGCCACCACTTGACAGATAAAAGAGCATAAATTGGACAATGTGTTGTTGTATTATCGCATTCCTGGATAGTACAAAAGACGAAAGTTTCTCAAAGAGAAGTACCGGATTGACTTTTCACATGAATAAAACATGAAACATGGAGTAAGTCTCTGCATACACCAAGATAGCTCCATCTGGCCGACTCGGGTAGCCAATCACAGGGCGCGATTTGGTTCATCTTGCCCACTCATGGAGCTAGCCATATAATAAAAGGTAAATAACTCCCCATATAACATCAACTAACTATAACTATATTCTGTTTTTTATGTTTGCCATAGGAGAGTGCAAGAATTTTAGCCCCAAATGTGGATCCACGTACACTCAAAGCATGTGTCTTACAAAGAGAGACTTCATGGAAAAGACCTGCCCACAGATGTGCAACCTCTGTCGTGAGTAATTGATTCATAATTATGAGGGTAAAGAATCCACTAAGCGATTAGCAATTTTACCGGACTTAAAAAAGGATTAGCCTGTTCCAGGCCGGCATTCATTTACTTGGGGCGACACTCGAAAAGCGGTGACTCGATAAGGGGCTTTCCCAGCCAACTGGACGCTTGGGAGAGGCCACAACATGAATCACGGGCATTCTAGCATGCTGAGAATAGAAAGGCAGCTAGTGATGTTTGCAGCCCGTAAAGGAGTGATAGAGTAATGCATGATGCTTATCCTCCGATTATCATTTTGTTTAACTCACACACTCTCTCGTCTGTTTGCAGAATGTCCTTTGCAGTGCAAGAACGGCGGGCAAGTGGACCGAAAAACCTGCACTTGCACGTGCTATGGCAAGTGGAAAGGCGCGGATTGCTCAGGTAATAAATAATTAATAATCTACGTTTATAACGTTTAGCTTGGCCTCTTTTACGCACACAGAATTTGCGTTAGCAAAGTATATCCTCTTAAGTATCACTTAAATACTTACTGAGCAATATTGATTAATACCGCATACAGCTTGCATCATTGTCTTGTTTTTGGAATGTTCCAGACCTCTAGTTGAGCAAATTCAGTACACATGCTGTTCTGACCGTGAGGCTAATTTTCAAATAGTCAGCCTGTAAAAAAATTGACGTATTCGTTTAGGTAAAACATACTGAAAGTAACCCTGTCACATGCGACAAAGAAGTCACTTGAGAAACTGAAGCACATTTTTTGGACCCCAAGTATCTGATCAAGTGCTAAATAAGATTTAAATTCAAGATAGTTAAAATTAAAGCCAAATACGATACAACAACTTAAACTTACGTATTCCTTGTTTACAGAGAAAATCTGCGATCAAGGATGGTATGGAGAAAACTGTGAAAGTAAGTATTATCATCAGAGTTGGGGGCATACAAAAAAGATTTACACAGGGAGGCTCCGCTTCCTAGCAGAAACCCGCACTCTTATATTGAGAGCTCTTTGCAGGGACTGCATGGTCACCTCGTTTGTGCCGATTATGGCCACAAAGCTAAAGATTTTTGCCAATATTTTGTCACAGAACGGTGTTTTGACAAAGTGGGGACAGACACGTGCAAATGGCGGGTGCAGAACGGCCATCCCTGCTCTGTGGGTTACATGAAACTGGACTGCATCAAGACATGTGTTTGCGGTACGTTGTCCACTAATTCTACAAAATACCAAAATTCAATGAATTCTCTTTCTTTCTCGTCTCTCTAAAATCTCTGGAATCTGCAGAATAAATTAGGTAGTGCTGTTGATGTGTCTTGTTTTGTCGTTCAGAGAAAGAAAGAATTTCAAACGGTTTAGTTAAAAAAAGATAAAATTGTTTTGTATTTGGATATTTTCAACAAACAAAATCATGATGTGAAGTATATATGAAATATTAATTCATATTTGAACTGCGGTTGTGGATGAAAGTGAACAATAATCATCGCAGTTAATTTTCCAGTTTAAGCAATTAGAAAGAAGGTTACTGCGATGATCATTCTTCACTTTCAAACAAAATCATATTCTTTTCAAATTTACTCTAAAAGTATTTCTAAACTTTCGCAAATTTCAGCCTCGATATTCTTAGAAAATATATTCATATATAAAAAAGTATATAAGCTTTACCATACGCAGCTTCCGACATCTCAGTAAAAATATTTAAATTTTATCGCTTCACAAGTTAGACTGACGAACTAGATTCAATCTTACAGAGCATTTCTGGCCTTTTCTTTTTTGCAGATCTTTTGCCAACACCAAAACCCAAGCCCACCCCCAAAGTCACTGCCAAACCTGTACCTGCCCACGTCACCACATCAACTGGGGAAGGTATGGCAAAACGCTAGTCAGTCAAAAACATGTTGATCTCAATTATCATCAGTTGTACTTCGTCGATACATTCGATATACAGTTTCAACTTAGGCCCCGTTTGTCCCATTTATATGGATGCGGTTTCATCTGTAACTACATCTCGTTTGATGCGGTTACGCCTTCCGTTTACACGGCGACGAAACGGCGTCTTAAGTAGAGCGTTTTCAAAACGATACGGTTTCGTGTGCCTTGTAACCCGGGGGGGGGGGGGGGGAGAGTGGGAGGGGGTAACCGTGTCTATTTGAAAACGGCTTCTCCATCTCTGCTTTGAATCGCTCCAATATCACATTGTAATTTTGCCTAGTGTACGGACTACCGATCAACATTTTCTACACTTTTAGCGACTCTTTATGCGTTCAGTTTATTCTCAATAGAAGCTGTTCCTTGTCGTCAGTCTTAACGAAATCACTGACATCTTAACCCCTCACCATTTCCAAAACAAAATGGTGATGCTTCAAGGTATAATAGTGTCCAGATCTTTGTAACAAGACATGTCGCGGCCACGACAGCCGAGAAAACGGATAAATCGTTTTCGTGTAAGTTCTTCAAAACCGTACACTTTTTGATGCGGTTTCGAAAGGATGTAACCGTGTCGATTTGAAACCGCGTCTGTGTAAACGCAGCCTTGGAATTTGAATGGAACCTTTTAGGATAGGATTCAAAATAGATCGCGGCTATAAACGCAACTGAGTTTAATATTTTAGTGGCTTTCCGAAACAAAGACGAGTGGAAATAATCAGGTAAGTCATTCTAATTACTGTAAACTTCCGAACATAGCGAGCTCACCTCGGTACTGATCTGAATGGCTTTCCTGCCCACCACTGACAACAAGTTCTAGACACGAAGAGCCCACTCGTGTGGCAGCAACATAGATTTAAACCGGAATGAAGAATGGTATAAAAAGAGCACAGTTCTACTAACGTTATATAAAATGGCTTTCTTCTTTCGACTTGATTTTGATTTGCAAATTGAATGAAATTCAAAGACTGAGGAGCAATTTACATCTTTTCCCTATAGGCGCATCTTTTTCTCCAAGCTAACGACTTGAGTCTGCAGATAAAAATCACCCCTCGATTTATAAATTTTTTTCCGGAAACAAGTATTTCAGACGACTCGAAATTTTAATTAGTCAAATACGAAACAATATCGCTGCACGCGCATAGGCGTACGGTCCGGGGGGGGGGGGGGGGGGGGGCTGAAGCTGAAGTTTTGAGATTTTTCGGGCAAAACGCTGATGATTCAGGCAACAGTACTCGGGAGAAAGCATTCTAAAAAGGTAGTCAAGGCCAGGCTTGTAGGCTACTTTCACTGACGGTTGTCTTGTCAAAACGGAGTTTAGGCCAAATGATCTAAGGATCCACAATTGCAGGTATTCTGTTTTGGAAAAGCCATATGTCAATTAAATATGTACCGTGGGAATCCACGATGTTATTTCCATTAGCGGCAAAAGGATGAAAGCAAAAGACGACCAAGATGGACTCCTGCCAAGTGGTGGCTCTGAAAAGAGCCGTTTTGAATGGCTCCGCAAAGTGCCGGTTTAAAATTTTCCTGAACTTCTCGTACGAGGAACAATTAACTGTTTCTTTTATAAGTTTCTGATTTTACCAGGCTGTCGATTGAAGTCATAGGCTAAGAGTATGCGATGTTTAAAATAACTACAGTGGAATCCTGATTTCTCGAACCCTCATTTTTTCGATCCTCCCGATAAGTCAAACCAAAAGTCGTTTCCCTCTCTTCAGTCAAACGCCGTAATTTCACGAACTGTCCGATTTTTAAAAGCAATTTTCATCAGTTCCCTTGGAGGTTCCAAAAAACCGGAATTCCGCTGTGTTTCCGGAATGATAACAGTTTCATTAGACAGGAGAATTGGGAACGTTTTTGTTTTTACTGCGATTTGAGTACGTATATACAACTGACGCTTTCGGGCATTTTGTAATTTTGTTCGGGCAATACGGTCACCGCCCCCTTAAGTCCGAAGGTGCTTGTACACCTATGTACACGCGAACATGCTATTGTTAACGAAATGTGTTGTTTGATTTAATAAGAGCGCCGTCTGCCTTTTATATTGCTATTGTTCTGCTCATCGCACATTTGGGACTAAACCTCACACATATTATCGTTTGATTGACAGCAGCTGAAATATGCAAAGAGCCTTCAGTATTCCCAAAGCTACATTTGTTGACCAATCACAGCCGATAATGGGTTGTAGACAAGATCATCATTACAATGCCACACTGGCACCACAAGTAAATGTTGCGAAAGACAATAGCATTCTGGGCGATGCAAGTGAAAATCATAAGGGCGATAATCTTATGAAAGGTAAATGGTGACAAATGCAATATCAATTAATCTTCTTACGCAAAGTTTTGATTTATTTTACAGGTTGCAAAGACGAATATCATTCACCCGAGAAGTGCCAGGGTTGGGTGGAAAATGGTTTCTGCAAGAAGGATTCTGAGTTCTTTACTTGGATGAGACAGAATTGCATGAAGAGCTGCGGCGTTTGTAGTAAGATATAATTTGTCTTTCTTTAATTTTGCTTTAACTTCTTTGCTGCCCTGGTATCTGTGGTGGCGACTATGGCGTTCGCTGTCACCGAAGTCAATACACAGTACACAGGTTTGACCATTTTACCGTTGTCCATTCAGTGAACTGGCCTTTGAATGGCAGCGAGGCTGGAGTTGACCTTGCTTTGATACAGACCTTTCTGCTTTTGTCATGTAAAGCCACCTAGTTAGCATTAGAACAACTTAATTTACGCAACAAAAACAGGGGTCTGTATGAAAACAAGGTCACCTCCAGCCTCGCTGCCATTCAAAGGCCTGGTCACTGAGCAGACAACTGTAAAATATGGTCTTTACGACTCGTGTCGTGCTTGTTCGTTTTACTCGAACCTTACAGATGTATAAAACGCAATAAAAGTTGTACAACGGTGAAAACTACAATAAAGGGCAAATGAGAGCGGCTATAAGGAGGAAATATGGAGTAACAGCCAAGGTCTAATTAACTAAAAGGTGATAAAAACAGCAAACACTTACACAATCTGTGCTCCTTGGAGAGGACGACCATGTGCTGCAAGTCATGTGATATGTAGTCATGCCTGTTGTGTAAGTGTCACAAAAAGTCAAAGGACAAAAGCGAATTGAAGCGATGAAACCAGTATCATCACAATGATCTATGCTGTGCCACCCACACTATGCGGGATCCATGTCAGTTCCACAAATGATAATGGAAACTGCTGTGTTAGTAACCTAAACACGCAAAATGTAACCGAAAGAGCGACTTAAGTAGTGTGAAATTTGATTGCAGTTTGGTATGAAAGTCTAAACTTCACTCTTTCGCTCTGGCCGTGATATCAGACTTGACACAGTGCTGTTGACAGTACACACACGCCTGGAACTTTCAAACTCTGCGCCTCAAAGGCCTTAAACTCCTTGCCTCCCTAACTCAGATTTTGCGATAATATACTCGAGTTCAATTATTGGACTAAAACATATTTTGAAGGAAAAGCTGAAGAAACCCTTTTTTAAAACAAATTACGGCCTTAAATTCTTTTTAAATCTTTCAGCAGGTATAGTTTTAAATTTTATTACTAGTGTTTTTTATTGCATTACAAGCGAGTTGTATTTTTAGTCGTTAGCCTTTCATATTACCATAGAAGAGCCAATTTTTATGCGGATTTGCTCATGAAACCTTCCTTTATTTATTTACTACTTACTTACTTACTTACTTTATTATTTTAATTGAAAGCATGCCAAGATGTGCACAACACTGCAAGCTGTAAACAGTGGGCACAGAACGAGGAATGCAAGAAAAATTCTGTGTGGATGGAAATAAACTGTCCACGGAGTTGTCTTGTGTGTGGTAAGTCAATGTCAAACTCAAAATTCTTGTACTTTATATCCCCAGGAGGGAGGGAGAGGGGGCTCCCTTTCAAAAAGGAGGGGGGTGCTCGTACGTTTCACGGGTTTAAAGCGGATTTAGTGCTATTATCTCTTACGGCCACAAAAGGTCAACAGAGGTATCTTTTGGGGTACCTTTTAGCTTGTTAAGCCCTCCCAAAAAACATACAAAGTGACAGGTGATAATGTGAAAAAAAAACGGTGCAAAAAACTTTCAAGCCACACTTTTTTTAGGGGTTCTTTTCAAAATATCGACGACCACTCAGTCCGTTCTTTTTGTATGGGAGTTTCCCACCTTCTAGTTTATACCTGACATTATAGTTTGACATTTCTGTAGCAAGATGATTTATGTGAATCGACTCTAGCTACAATTCTTGTGATAGACTTAAATATTTCTTTATAACATATCAAGACATATAGTCAAGGTTTTAATCACCCCGCTTTACAGGTTTTGAATGCGTTTTTCAAATAATTTATAA
>JAHPZR010020879.1:42500-46827 GCA_019787425.1 Platygyra sinensis | reverse complement strand
CAACTTATTTTGTGCTCCATTTTCTGCAAACAAAAATTTCACTTACAATCAAAGGAGAAGAGAGTCAGTAATCTGCAACACGTCCGCCATCTTGGAAATTTCGACTCAAGTTATTAACAAACTTGAACCAGTCGCAATAATAGTTTTGAGCTTTTTGAAATTTTCTTTTTCCCTTTAAGTATAAAAGGACGAAGCTTCTCAATTAGTAAATAAATATTTTCAAGGTCTGCATTTTCGAGGTCTGTGTTTTTGAAGTCTGTGTTTTCCAGGTCTGTGTTTTCGAGGTCTGTGTTTTCAAGGTCTGTGTTTTCGAGGTCTGCAGTCTGTGGTCTGGGTTTTCGAGGTGTGTGTTTTCGAGATACCCCATGTATATATGTAACTATACAAATTATCTTCTGCAGACATTTTTCGCATCTCGTGGAAATATACTGATTTGACTTCTGGTGAATCTTGGTTGGTTCCTAAATTGACAGTTCAACCACACCTTAGTTTATTTAAATTAGGGGGCGGTTGGCGGCTGGTCTTGTAAATGTATCAGGCGTTTTTTTTTCCCCTTCTCCCTTTCAAAAAAAAAACACACACCTGATTGCAGGTTAAGATATATGCTGTAATACAAGACTGCATGACTTGGTATTAGCTGGATGGTCGCCATGTTGCGGGACATTGTCGTCGTTGGGCGCTCATGCCGTGATCCATGCCGCTAGCCATTTTTACCATGAGAAAAGAGTTGCATAGACCCTTTGCATAAATGGCGTCAAAATTTGAATAACAATACTTGGCACATCCATAGCCTCACACTCATGTGAAATTTCCTTTGTCTTGAAACATGAACGTGAGGCTAAGGATGTACCAAGTATTATTATTCAAATTTAGACGCCATTTATGCATTTATGGTTTCTATTTCTATGCATGTGTTGTGGTTTGAATTTTTTGTGGGCTTAATTTTTTTAAACCAGTTTAAATTTTTCAAACTGATGAATTTTCAAACCGATAGAAATTTTCAAACCAGTTATTTTTTTGTCAACTATCTATAAAAAGCCCCAAAAATACTAATTAACAGCAGGTTTCACTTTTTTTTTATTTTTATCCCGCACTCACCAGGATTTGAACCGCCAACCTCTGGATCTGCTTCCCACTGTCATTACCACTTGACCATGAAAGCACTGGATGAAGAGCTCTCATACTTGTTTTAATTATCAGTTCATCACCCTAAGCCCCTCTCATATAAATTTTAATTTAGTCATAAGTACATATAAATTTTAATCTATTCATACATGAACTTTGTCTTAATTACTAAGACGGTGCAATTCCAGATAAGTAGTTAGGTAGGCCTAATCACTAACCTGAGAGCTCAACCCAAACTACTAAGTCATATGCAAAGTTCCCAGCCTAACATCCAAGCTAACCATTCTAATTAAGTGCTTAGGCCTAATCACTAACTTGAGTGCTTAACCCAAATTACTAAGACACAGGCTCACATTCTGCTCAAAATTGAAAATTAAACTGGTTTAAAAATTTCAACCCAGTTTGAAAAATATGAACCAGTTTAAAAAATTTAAACTGGTTTAACAAGAATTAAACCAAAAATAAATTCAAACCACAACACATGCATGTGATCCTGTTCCTATAGTTATGGGGCTCCGCTTGGTGGCCCTTCGGGCTGCCAGAGCTGCGCTATAACACCTACATTGTACATTTTTCTCTGCTATAACACCTGCATTGTACATTTTTCATGCTGCGGTGTTCAGTGATATAAAAATTATTTGCAAGCTGGGATTTCTCTTTTGGCTTTTCTCAAGCCTAAATCTGGCCTAAAACTTTTTTAATCTGTGCTCATTTTTGACAAACACGTAGCATTTTAACAAAATACAGAGTCTGACTAACACTGTTTAGTTAATCTTCAATATGCTTCAGCTGCCAATCCAAAGCTGTTTTCATTAACATGTAACTTGACAAGTAATTGGACCTCTGCCACCTGGAGCTCAGCATTTGGTAGACACGTGGAGGAGAGAGAACAGAATCAATCCCGGAAATCCTGGAAACGCGAAGGCTGAATATAATGTATTTCTTACTGTGCAGCTTTTTACTAGGAAAAAAAGAAGGGGTGGCGAAATCTAGTACCTGCCGCAGGTTATATTCAGATGTCGCGTCAGCAGGGAAGAAATGAAGAAGGCTTTTTAAGTTAAGGAAGCTGGAAGCGTATTATTTTAGTTAAACTTTTGTTACCGTTACCGTTTGTAACTTACATGTGTACACACGTTTGCAATATCTGTTTCCCTCTGGGAAGGTTTCTTCTCAACTGAAATCAAGAAAACTGATTTGTAGGCATCAGCAGTATCAACATGTGGGCAATGAAAAGCATAGTGATGTATTGTTTGAAAAATTGTTGAGGTATAAAAGGATTATTTTATGTGTAGATGAACAAATCATGGTACTAAAACTGATATGTGTTGTGCAGGGGGTTCATTAAGGGCCAGGCACTGGGCAATTTGACTGGCTGTGAACGAGACTTAGCCATCAATTTGCCCAGCTGTTTTCATCTTCTGTTACTTTCTTTCATGGGTAAAATGGTAAAGTCTGCATACGAGCCAAGTGGCCCATCAGGCCGGAGCTTATCCCGGTTTCCTTAGCATGAAGCGACTGAGAGTATTTCTACTCCCCCCTGGATGGGATGCTAGTCCATCGCAGGGTTACCCCCCAGCATTAAATTCGCCGATACCCATTTATACACCTGGGTGGAGAGGGGGACTGTGAGATTAAAGTGTCTTGCCCAAGAACACTGTTACTTTCTCTCATAAGAAAATCTAAAAATGCCTGGGTGAAAAACCCGACTGACCTCCTGCGCAAACACTTAATGAAACCCCTGGTTACGGTGACGGTGTTCCCTTGACTTTTTGGATCATGTGCATTTTGTGCACCCCTCGACCGATATATCGGTCGACTTATCGACTGACACTCAACGGATGTGTCAGTTGACATATCAGCCAAGTGTTGACTGATATGTTGGCTGACATATGGGTCGAGTGTCAGTTGATATGTTGATCGAGATGTGTTGGTCGACATAATGACTGACATTTCGGTCGAGCATCGGTTGATATGTCGACTGACACTCGACCGATATGTTGGTTGATATGTCAACCAAGAGTGATTGCCCGATTGTCGGCCGACATGTCGATTGATAGGCTACTGATATTCTGCCGATACTTCACTGCTACTTGCAGATAGGTGACTGTAGCTTGCGTCGCAGACATAGTTTAACCTGTAGGTTATTCTGCAAGCCAACTGCGAGGCAAACTCAAGCCTGCTTCTTGCTTCTTATCCTTTTTCCTGTTGACTGAATTTTGTGTATTTGGCAGTATTTCACTCGAGTGTCTTGCTTGATAACGACTGAATTTGCAGCACATGAAGGCCGAACATGAAGCCTTCAGAAATTTTTGAGGTTGACCAAAAAAGGATGAAATGCGTATAACTTATACATCTGACACTCACAGTCTAAGTTTTTGACCGATATACCACCAGCAGTCGACCGATATTCTGCGGACAATCAATGGTCAGCGTATCGGCTGAGTGTCGGCCACTACATTGACTTAGATATCTGCCGATAGTCGGTCGATATGTCGACCATCACTTGGCCGATATTTGGTTGATAGATCAGTCGAAACATCGACCGACATATCCCAGTCGTAATATCGGCCGAGAGTTGGTTGATATGTCAACCGACATATCAGTTGACACAGTCTCGGCTTATATGTGGACAGATACATCGGCTGAGTGTCGGTCGATATGTCAACCGATATATCGGTCCAGGGGTGCACAAAATACACATGATCCGACTTTTCTTGCAGCAATGCGGTGTTTGCTAATTTTATTTTGTGCTGTTGCAGAGTTCAGAACCCCTTTTGTCCCCCTCTTTATATGATACCTGTATTCGGACAGGGTATTTTCCTTTCTATGCTAGCATATTGTGTGCATATATAATTTGATAGTTATTAGACAACCTGTTTTACATTGCCAGCGTTGCCACTGTTACAATCTATTGTCTCATACTTTTCTTGGAGAGAAACCCTGACCTGGTTTAACCCTTTAAGTCCTGATAGTGCCATGTGGAACAAAATGTCATAATAATCTCAATATTTCAATATTTGTTTCAATTTTGGACACCAAAATGACCTTTGAGAAATCTTTACATTTGAAGCATACATATAAAATCATACCCCCCTCCTAAATCAGACTTGATTGACCACCCCTCAAGCTCTTGAAACTTTTGCGCTTTACAGTTTTACGGTCAAGTGAATATCTGATAAAAATCTGCACACCTAGCGTGGGC
>JAHPZR010020879.1:0-40000 GCA_019787425.1 Platygyra sinensis | reverse complement strand
GATGAAAATGTCAAGTTTGTCAAGAGTCAAGGTTGGTTTAAAAGTTATAACTGTTTGTACTGTACTTCAGATTATGGCTGTGATTTGTAATTAAGTGGAGTGAATCTGTAATAAATAAATAACTTTGATTTATAATTATTATATTAATTAACAGGTAAGTCATTTAAAAAAGATTTTTGAAAGATTCTCTGTACACTAAGAAGAATTTAAATCTCTGACTATTACTTGCCTCAATCCTGTTCACATCGTGCTCAAACCCAGTGGTACCAACCTAAATGAATAAAAATTTGGGAGATCACCAAATTTACCTTTTTCGACCCTAAAGAGCATTATGCAAAGTAGAGATCTTCCGATTAAATCTTAAAAATTCATCTAAAATCAAAAACATTTTCCCAAAAGAAAAAACTAAAGACGATATTTACAATACTACAGATACTAAAAAAATGACTAATGAACAATAATATTAATACTCACAATGATGTCACCAGACTTGAGTATTTCAATATGCTATTGGCCTATGTTAATCCAGGAGAGTAAGCATAGATGCAAACCCTAAGGTGATATACAGGTGTATGTAGCAGATTGTTTTACATAGAGTTTGTACATGTAGCTCTATAGACGGTGGTGCTATTGTATGTATTCCTTTATATTATTTTTCAGTCCTATTGATATCAGGCGATTTACTCTCGGTCGTTTTTGCAGTGAGAGAATTTTGGTGGTAACAAAGGGATGCCTTTTTTGTTATAGGTTTGCCTCCATTAGTGAAAACAACTGGATATCTTCAACGAAAGACAGATGCAAAAAATACTTCAACAAAAGATTGGTCACAAAAGGAGGATGTGAAAGAGTTTCCTACAAATGGTTTTGGAAACATCAAATTTACAAATGCATACAATTCATCACTGAAACCTGCTAAGGTTTGAATGCCAGTTTTCTAGGACTTGAAGTTTTTCATCATGTATCTTTAGCTTCTAAGCCAACCAAGATTACAATGCAATGACTTCAGCTTGGGCCACCAGAGTGAGTCTGAAATGAAAGAATCTGGCTTTGCTAGAGATAGGACTGATCGATCCACTTTGCTAGTAAATTATGCCCTATTTTAGTCCAAAACTGTCTGATTTGTGTACCCTATCCCAGACTAAACTGCCTTAAAACCGTACCCTTGCTGAGTTCAAAAGTTTTATAAGTTTGCTAAGTGCGTCGAGCGTGTACAAAAGACGTGATGTCTAGTTATTCTCGGTACATGTTATTGTATATAGCATGTAAACTTACAAAAAGTAACCACCCTCCACAGATCAATATCTTTGATGTATAATGCCTCAAACCCCCATATTTAAAACACAGAATAAAGCATAAAATACATCCAACGCATCTAACAGCCTGATATAAGTCAACCATGTTTTTGCTACCTTTATCATTGAAAATTTGCTTGATACATTTATGTTTAACTAAACCATCTGTATTACCAGTAATAATCCAAGCACCACTGTGTGTTGTCTTAGCAGCTTTGATCAGGCCTCTGTTGAAAATCTCTTTATGATGAGGGTCAAGCTGGAAATTCTTGAGACCTCCGTGTATGGATATAACTATGTCAGGCTTCTTTAATTTCCACTGTCGAATCATCAGCTCCAGTGTCAATTCTGGTCTTGTGTTGTCTGCTAGACGTATATACTGCAGTAATAAAAAGAAAAACATTATTATGACTCAGTGACTCTCTGATCAGGCAAAATGAACTGAATACTACGCTGTGGTTGGCTACTTGAGCAGAAAAGATGGCGATATCTTGCCCCCTTGGGATTACCTGCTGTGTGCCTCAAGAAACAGTGTTCCTTTCCGTGCAATACCTCCTTTATTGACAAAGCTTGTTTGGTCAAGATGGCTAGATATTGGTCTAATATTGATACTTATTAAACTTTTGAACTCAGCAAGGGTACGGTTTTAAGGCAGTTTAGTCTGGGATAGGGTACACAAATCAGACAGTTTTGGACTAAAATAGGGCATAATTTACTAGCAAAGTGGATCGATCAGTCCTATCTCTAGCAAAGCCAGATTCTTTCATTTCAGACTCACTCTGGTGGCCCAAGCTGAAGTCATTGCATTGTAATCTTGGTTGGCTTAGAAGCTAAAGATACATGATGAAAAACTTCAAGTCCTAGAAAACTGGCATTCAAACCTTAGCAGGTTTCAGTGATGAATTGTATGCATTTGTAAATTTGATGTTTCCAAAACCATTTGTAGGAAACTCTTTCACATCCTCCTTTTGTGACCAATCTTTTGTTGAAGTATTTTTTGCATCTGTCTTTCGTTGAAGATATCCAGTTGTTTTCACTAATGGAGGCAAACCTATAACAAAAAAGGCATCCCTTTGTTACCACCAAAATTCTCTCACTGCAAAAACGACCGAGAGTAAATCGCCTGATATCAATAGGACTGAAAAATAATATAAAGGAATACATACAATAGCACCACCGTCTATAGAGCTACATGTACAAACTCTATGTAAAACAATCTGCTACATACACCTGTATATCACCTTAGGGTTTGCATCTATGCTTACTCTCCTGGATTAACATAGGCCAATAGCATATTGAAATACTCAAGTCTGGTGACATCATTGTGAGTATTAATATTATTGTTCATTAGTCATTTTTTTAGTATCTGTAGTATTGTAAATATCGTCTTTAGTTTTTTCTTTTGGGAAAATGTTTTTGATTTTAGATGAATTTTTAAGATTTAATCGGAAGATCTCTACTTTGCATAATGCTCTTTAGGGTCGAAAAAGGTAAATTTGGTGATCTCCCAAATTTTTATTCATTTAGGTTGGTACCACTGGGTTTGAGCACGATGTGAACAGGATTGAGGCAAGTAATAGTCAGAGATTTAAATTCTTCTTAGTGTACAGAGAATCTTTCAAAAATCTTTTTTAAATGACTTACCTGTTAATTAATATAATAATTATAAATCAAAGTTATTTATTTATTACAGATTCACTCCACTTAATTACAAATCACAGCCATAATCTGAAGTACAGTACAAACAGTTATAACTTTTAAACCAACCTTGACTCTTGACAAACTTGACATTTTCATCTCTCTCAAATTCATCCTCAGGCTGACTGTTGTCTGCAGACTCCTCAGCAGCATCGCTTGCCATCTCAATTTCTTCATTTTCTTCTTGGACAGTTGTCAACTTACCATGCTGATTCTCAGGACGACCACAACAGCACCTACACACAGGTGCATAAATCACCACAGATTAAAGTAAACAACAGGTTCATAAAATTCATTTCAAGTAACATGACGCACTTCACTCCAACTGTAAAAGCCTACACCTCCCAAATGTATCCTGTTCAATGCTAGAGCAAAAAATCTATATTTTTTGAGCACCTTGAACACTGACTTCTACCTTTCTCGTATATAATAAAGTTACATAACATCAAGACGCTCCTGAGTATACTCACAGGCCAGGATTTTTCTCATCATCAACATGTCTGACACATTCCTTTCTTTTGAATGTCTTGTAAATCCAGTCACTGTTCTGTTCAGTGAAAACAATAAATACACTTTGCAAAATTGTGGCTTTCACTCTGTTGCAAAGATCATTGCTCTTCATTTATTGAATTTGTTGCATTGTAACAAAATAACCAGCCAACTAACATGACAATAAATAAAAGTTTATTTCGAGAGAAGGCATAACATAATAAGAAACAAAGAGAACTAGCTGGGAATTTACAAGTAATTAATAGTAAGAGAGTATATCCAGGGTTATAATCCATCAAACTTTTTCACTCATGCATGATTGGTCTAAACACATCAAGTGACCGAATATCTCCAAGCTAAAACTGGGGGATATCCAAGGATATCCGACAACTTTCAAAACTGTGTGTGTTGCGAAAAAAGATTTGAAGGATAATAAGCACGATAGCCTACATTTGGGGCGAAAATATGCTTGGATATTTGTCCTTGGACATTATCTGTTCCTCGAAGCTCACAGTTTTCCTCGAGCTGCGCTCTCGGAAAACTGTTCACTTCCCGGAACAGATAATGTCCGCGGACAAATATGCTAGCATATTTTCGCATCAAATGGAGGCTATTGTTTATTTGTAGCTAAGAAAAATAATAGTTTCCCAGCTAAGATTTTCATTAAGCCGGTCACCATTTCCTACATTTTTTTAGCGTCTTTTTGACCAGAAACCTGGAACAAAATTTTTCGTCCCCAATCTTTCACAACACCGTGAATGCGGGGCTACATCTTCATCTACATTTAAAAATTTATAACACTTTTACAAGATGGCAGACACAGTGCACAGAAAGAGAACCAGGAGAACACACTAAACAAGTGCTCTGAACAAGATTTTATTTCAATTACCTTACTCTTTATAGTGGCACCGATACTCAAGGTAGTCAGGAATTTATTCCAAACTTTTCATTTACATGTTCGATATGGTTCAGATATCGAATGATTGTACCTGCATAACCTAAAAACCGTTTGTTGGACATCCTCTACCAGGTGATTGCCCGCCAAAATCAAGGCAGCGATCACCTCATTCTCAGAAGGCAAATTTTGCTGGCAGCCGGAGCTTAGTGACAACCCTGGATATCATGTATGACAAAACTACAATTATATTTTCTGTATTAATTCTGACTTACTTCTCTTTGTGTTTCATATCGTTCTGATACACCCCTAACAAGGCCATCTGGCCCACACAACAATCCTTTCAAGAAAGCTGCAGATCCATTTCCCAGACCTGACTCATGTGAACTTCTCAGTTCATCTGCACTTTGTTCCTCCAGTAACTCTCTTTTGACCGAGTTGGAGTAAACTCTTGCTCGACGCCGGGCATGAGCAGTACTAAGTCTTGTCCGTCTGGGTTTAACTACAGAGCTGTCTTGGGCAGCCTGCATTAGTTAAGTCTATGAAAGGCAGTGGCACATGTACAGTCTATAAAACAGAAGGTGATAATTTGGTTATCAATGGTGAATGTCATGACATGTCCTGGCTTAGTGTGGTATATTTAAGCAATAGACAACAAGTTTCTATGGTTTATAGGCTGATAAACCACGCGGGATGTTGGTAGAACACGAGAAGAATTTGTAAATCACAAGGCGAGTGATTTACGAATTCTTTGAGTGTTCTGCCAACATCCCAAGTGGTTTATCAGCCTATAAACCATAGAAACTTGTGGTCTATTGCTTTTATATAATAATTCAGAAGACGTGCGATTTTTCCATGGGTTTACCGGCACAATAAACCATAGCTGATTGACCAATCAGAGCGCGCGCATTGATTTTGTTATTGTATAAAGCCATGTACTTGGTACAATTTATCTAAAATATTATGAAAAGGAGGATAGGGGTAAACAGAAAGTCTTAACCCTTAAAGCCCCAGAGAAAAACCATATTTTTCTAAAATGATGACAATATATCAGAAGACCATGAGTAATTGGGGTATGTCCTAAATCACTATAACAGACAAACAAAATGTCACAAATTGAATTGAGGAGTCTGCAAAGTTAAAATATGAAAATGTTCAAAAATACCTTATTCCATGAATATATTAGGTGTACCCCTAAATAGGAGCATAATTTGCAGCCCACGCTAGGTGTGCAGATTTTTATCAGATATTCACTTGACCGTAAAACTGTAAAGCGCAAAAGTTTCAAGAGCTTGAGGGGTGGTCAATCAAGTCTGATTTAGGAGGGGGGTATGATTTTATATGTATGCTTCAAATGTAAAGATTTCTCAAAGGTCATTTTGGTGTCCAAAATTGAAACAAATATTGAAATATTGAGATTATTATGACATTTTGTTCCACATGGCACTATCAGGACTTAAAGGGTTAAACCAGGTCAGGGTTTCTCTCCAAGAAAAGTATGAGACAATAGATTGTAACAGTGCAACGCTGGCAATGTAAAACAGGTTGTCTAATAACTATCAAATTATATATGCACACAATATGCTAGCATAGAAAGGAAAATACCCTGTCCGAATACAGGTATCATATAAAGAGGGGGACAAAAGGGGTTCTGAACTCTGCAACAGCACAAAATAAAATTAGCAAACACCGCATTGCTGCAAGAAAAGTCGGATCATGTGTATTTTGTGCACCCCTGGACCGATATATCGGTTGACATATCGACCGACACTCAGCCGATGTATCTGTCCACATATAAGCCGAGACTGTGTCAACTGATATGTCGGTTGACATATCAACCAACTCTCGGCCGATATTACGACTGGGATATGTCGGTCGATGTTTCGACTGATCTATCAACCAAATATCGGCCAAGTGATGGTCGACATATCGACCGACTATCGGCAGATATCTAAGTCAATGTAGTGGCCGACACTCAGCCGATACGCTGACCATTGATTGTCCGCAGAATATCGGTCGACTGCTGGTGGTATATCGGTCAAAAACTTAGACTGTGAGTGTCAGATGTATAAGTTATACGCATTTCATCCTTTTTTGGTCAACCTCAAAAATTTCTGAAGGCTTCATGTTCGGCCTTCATGTGCTGCAAATTCAGTCGTTATCAAGCAAGACACTCGAGTGAAATACTGCCAAATACACAAAATTCAGTCAACAGGAAAAAGGATAAGAAGCAAGAAGCAGGCTTGAGTTTGCCTCGCAGTTGGCTTGCAGAATAACCTACAGGTTAAACTATGTCTGCGACGCAAGCTACAGTCACCTATCTGCAAGTAGCAGTGAAGTATCGGCAGAATATCAGTAGCCTATCAATCGACATGTCGGCCGACAATCGGGCAATCACTCTTGGTTGACATATCAACCAACATATCGGTCGAGTGTCAGTCGACATATCAACCGATGCTCGACCGAAATGTCAGTCATTATGTCGACCAACACATCTCGATCAACATATCAACTGACACTCGACCCATATGTCAGCCAACATATCAGTCAACACTTGGCTGATATGTCAACTGACACATCCGTTGAGTGTCAGTCGATAAGTCGACCGATATATCGGTCGAGGGGTGCACAAAATGCACATGATCCAAAAAGTCAAGGGAACACCGTCACCGTAACCAGGGGTTTCATTAAGTGTTTGCGCAGGAGGTCAGTCGGGTTTTTCACCCAGGCATTTTTAGATTTTCTTATGAGAGAAAGTAACAGTGTTCTTGGGCAAGACACTTTAATCTCACAGTCCCCCTCTCCACCCAGGTGTATAAATGGGTATCGGCGAATTTAATGCTGGGGGGTAACCCTGCGATGGACTAGCATCCCATCCAGGGGGGAGTAGAAATACTCTCAGTCGCTTCATGCTAAGGAAACCGGGATAAGCTCCGGCCTGATGGGCCACTTGGCTCGTATGCAGACTTTACCATTTTACCCATGAAAGAAAGTAACAGAAGATGAAAACAGCTGGGCAAATTGATGGCTAAGTCTCGTTCACAGCCAGTCAAATTGCCCAGTGCCTGGCCCTTAATGAACCCCCTGCACAACACATATCAGTTTTAGTACCATGATTTGTTCATCTACACATAAAATAATCCTTTTATACCTCAACAATTTTTCAAACAATACATCACTATGCTTTTCATTGCCCACATGTTGATACTGCTGATGCCTACAAATCAGTTTTCTTGATTTCAGTTGAGAAGAAACCTTCCCAGAGGGAAACAGATATTGCAAACGTGTGTACACATGTAAGTTACAAACGGTAACGGTAACAAAAGTTTAACTAAAATAATACGCTTCCAGCTTCCTTAACTTAAAAAGCCTTCTTCATTTCTTCCCTGCTGACGCGACATCTGAATATAACCTGCGGCAGGTACTAGATTTCGCCACCCCTTCTTTTTTTCCTAGTAAAAAGCTGCACAGTAAGAAATACATTATATTCAGCCTTCGCGTTTCCAGGATTTCCGGGATTGATTCTGTTCTCTCTCCTCCACGTGTCTACCAAATGCTGAGCTCCAGGTGGCAGAGGTCCAATTACTTGTCAAGTTACATGTTAATGAAAACAGCTTTGGATTGGCAGCTGAAGCATATTGAAGATTAACTAAACAGTGTTAGTCAGACTCTGTATTTTGTTAAAATGCTACGTGTTTGTCAAAAATGAGCACAGATTAAAAAAGTTTTAGGCCAGATTTAGGCTTGAGAAAAGCCAAAAGAGAAATCCCAGCTTGCAAATAATTTTTATATCACTGAACACCGCAGCATGAAAAATGTACAATGCAGGTGTTATAGCAGAGAAAAATGTACAATGTAGGTGTTATAGCGCAGCTCTGGCAGCCCGAAGGGCCACCAAGCGGAGCCCCATAACTATAGGAACAGGATCACATGCATGTGTTGTGGTTTGAATTTATTTTTGGTTTAATTCTTGTTAAACCAGTTTAAATTTTTTAAACTGGTTCATATTTTTCAAACTGGGTTGAAATTTTTAAACCAGTTTAATTTTCAATTTTGAGCAGAATGTGAGCCTGTGTCTTAGTAATTTGGGTTAAGCACTCAAGTTAGTGATTAGGCCTAAGCACTTAATTAGAATGGTTAGCTTGGATGTTAGGCTGGGAACTTTGCATATGACTTAGTAGTTTGGGTTGAGCTCTCAGGTTAGTGATTAGGCCTACCTAACTACTTATCTGGAATTGCACCGTCTTAGTAATTAAGACAAAGTTCATGTATGAATAGATTAAAATTTATATGTACTTATGACTAAATTAAAATTTATATGAGAGGGGCTTAGGGTGATGAACTGATAATTAAAACAAGTATGAGAGCTCTTCATCCAGTGCTTTCATGGTCAAGTGGTAATGACAGTGGGAAGCAGATCCAGAGGTTGGCGGTTCAAATCCTGGTGAGTGCGGGATAAAAATAAAAAAAAAGTGAAACCTGCTGTTAATTAGTATATTTGGGGCTTTTTATAGATAGTTGACAAAAAAATAAACTGGTTTGAAAATTTCTATCGGTTTGAAAATCATCAGTTTGAAAAATTTAAACTGGTTTAAAAAAATTAAGCCCACAAAAAATTCAAACCACAACACATGCATAGAAATAGAAACCATAAATGCATAAATGGCGTCTAAATTTGAATAATAATACTTGGTACATCCTTAGCCTCACGTTCATGTTTCAAGACAAAGGAAATTTCACATGAGTGTGAGGCTATGGATGTGCCAAGTATTGTTATTCAAATTTTGACGCCATTTATGCAAAGGGTCTATGCAACTCTTTTCTCATGGTAAAAATGGCTAGCGGCATGGATCACGGCATGAGCGCCCAACGACGACAATGTCCCGCAACATGGCGACCATCCAGCTAATACCAAGTCATGCAGTCTTGTATTACAGCATATATCTTAACCTGCAATCAGGTGTGTGTTTTTTTTTTGAAAGGGAGAAGGGGAAAAAAAAACGCCTGATACATTTACAAGACCAGCCGCCAACCGCCCCCTAATTTAAATAAACTAAGGTGTGGTTGAACTGTCAATTTAGGAACCAACCAAGATTCACCAGAAGTCAAATCAGTATATTTCCACGAGATGCGAAAAATGTCTGCAGAAGATAATTTGTATAGTTACATATATACATGGGGTATCTCGAAAACACACACCTCGAAAACCCAGACCACAGACTGCAGACCTCGAAAACACAGACCTTGAAAACACAGACCTCGAAAACACAGACCTGGAAAACACAGACTTCAAAAACACAGACCTCGAAAATGCAGACCTTGAAAATATTTATTTACTAATTGAGAAGCTTCGTCCTTTTATACTTAAAGGGAAAAAGAAAATTTCAAAAAGCTCAAAACTATTATTGCGACTGGTTCAAGTTTGTTAATAACTTGAGTCGAAATTTCCAAGATGGCGGACGTGTTGCAGATTACTGACTCTCTTCTCCTTTGATTGTAAGTGAAATTTTTGTTTGCAGAAAATGGAGCACAAAATAAGTTGGAATTTCATCAAGCAAGGTATTCGTACCCATTAGAAAATTATGCAAAGAAAGTAACGAAAAAATGCTGGCAAATGAAAGCACTTGCAGGAGACAACCACATCATACATTGACCGGAAGTCACACAAGTAATCAGGATGAAGTCTTGCTACAAAAAAATTGCAGTTAAATTAGTTAATAACCAACCCTTTACAGTCACTCCATCAAAACTATCACCACCCTCTGCAGAATTAATTTGTGCTTGTAAAACCTTTTAAGAAAATTTTGATTAAATGAGATTGAGATACTTCAAAATCAGTGGTCTTTTTTTACATCTTCATGTATTAAGAACAAAGTTATCCAAACATTTTGGTGAGAGACAAGAATAACATACAATTCAAAAATCGACTTCCGGTTGATGTTTACGAATCACATGGTCCTTTACGATCCTTTGCTTAAGTTTTGCTAAATTTTCCAAAACCCATAGACCCAAATTGTTTGTTTAATTTTTAGTTGTTGCTTTCATTAATTAGTCTCTATTGGTTCAACTATCCAGCTAGAAATATTATCATTAAGATCACGGACATTTTTTGTGAAGTAACAAATCCTGCCTCTTTCCCAGACGTCTCTCTCGCTGCAAAAGTGGTGGGCGCGCAAAGGAGGAAGGGAAGGGGAAAAGATGCGATCCCTCGCATGCTCGTCCCCAGTTTCTCGTGCTTCTAGCTCGCCTGCTTCACTTGCTTTCTTTGCAACTGAAATTGAAGCGCCTGAGGAGGAGGCAGTAACAAATCCATGATACTGTGATGTAATATGGTTCTCTACAAGCCTATTTGTCACATAATTGGTATGCGATCAGGTGGGTGTCCAAATAATATCATATTACAACTTTTTGCACCTGAATACCTGCAATTAGACATGTACATAATTTGCTGGTTAATTGCATGCACTTTAAAAGCTTCCCTCTTAATTTTTCAGTACTGATTAGAAATATACGGAAAACGTTTTTGCTGATCAAAAGAAGTCCAATTTGTTATTGATCCGACAAGTAACAATTAGAGTATTAGACCTAGTGATTTTAAAGTTACCCGCCTGATTACTCAGTGATAACTCCCTGAACTGTATTCCACTCGGTCCAATAACCATAACTGCTAAGGATTTAAACTTAAATTTACAACAACGCATAAGCTTAAGTTAATAATGATATTCCGCTTTTTTAGTGACAGCGTCTGCGAAGTCGGAGTCAACAATTGAAGTTTTGCGCAATTTCTCAAATAGCTGCTATGCAAAAAGTTTTCCTTTCCAGTCCAGCTCCCCTAGAGAATATACATTCTGAACTGCAACTTTGATTGAACTTATCTTGCTATGGATCTTACATAACGCTTTATAATTTATGAGCTTAGATCTCTAAGTTGTTTAATTACGTTGTCAACAGCCTGGGTGCTTCCAGTTACCTCTATTGTTGAAGAAATTTAGGATGATTTCTACCAGTGCCACGTTTCCGTCTGTTTTCCTTAAGATAATAGGAATGCATACTCCTATCATTTACCACAGAAGCTCGGTATTTGGTGAATTAAGCCTCATAAAAAGCAGGTTCGTTCCACCAAACTTTCTTTCCTTGTCAGTGTAGAAAACTTTTGGACCAGTCCTCCCGGTCCACATTCTATCAGCAGACGTCACGCGTGAGACACGCGAGGTTCACGCGAGATCAATCGAGTCCGAAGAGATATGGAAAAGCGTGGAGCACATTGCACAGAGAGTAGGAAAAAGAAGCTTCCACTTCTTGATCCAAGTTAATATTTACGGGTAAAAGCGAACCACGTTTAGACCGCTCTTCTGTCATTCCCAGGTTCAACTTTGAGAGCAAAAATAAACATACTGTATGTATCCAGGTCAGGCCCGTAGGCTGGTTTTTGCCTGGGTGGGTTCGTTTTCGTTTAAAACGGACCTTTAATGTTAACAGGGCCACACAAAATTAAACTTACCGTTATTGCAGAAGATTTTCCAGTTGAAGTCGACGGGGTTGTGGCCGAGAATAACAGTCTACTACAGTGTACAAGTCCACCGGAGTAGCCCGAGTGTAGTGAATCTGCAAAAGTGCAAGATGGGACAAGCGATCTTTTCACATCGATGCACGAATGTAGTTCAGTATTTAGTCGTCCCAATGTGCTTGCGCTTCGTTCGCATTCGCACGATGTGACTGGAATTGTGCCGGCAATTTGGAGACGAATGCTAATATTTGGAAAGAGGGCAGCATCGCAAACTTTTCCCGTATTTACAATCAAAGCGTTTCAATGGCTGAGAAGGTGGGTACTGCTGCCGAAATGCCCCGACTGACACCAAGACAACAGCATCGCTCCAATGCTGAGGCCCAAACTCCTAGAGAGTATTTTCAAAGAAATGTGGCAATTCCTTTACTCGATCATATTATCATGTGTATCGAAGAGCAGTTTTCGCCTTCGGCAAAAATTGCGACATCACTACTTGGCCTCGTTCCAAGTGTTCTCTGTTCAAGAAATATCAACCTCAGTGCGGCCACTTACAATGATGATCTCCCGTCTCCTGAGTTGTTCGAAATGGAACTTACGCGATGGACACTGCGTGAAATGAGTAATTTCGTGGAATTTTCTTAGTTGTGAAATATGTGTTTATAAATCGTTGGTAGGGAAGGGAAATCCAAGATAATCAGGGCCAAGGTACTGATCTGTGGAAGCTAGTAAGAGGGTGCAAAATTATCGGGGGAATGCGGTGGTTTTACCAAAAAAAACTGATAGTATGTAGTGGGGATCAAGAATGCCGAGTGAAATTTCTCGTACCGCGGAATATCGCATTCTAGAACACTAATCTATTCTTCAAGTACCGTGGAATTTCAGGTTCTTGAATACTAAGCGATTCTCGTAGTACCGTGGAAAATCGGGTTCTAGAGTACAGATCGATTTGTCTAGTACCGTGGAATTTCGGGACAAGAACACCCAGTGAAACTATTCTCACTACGGTGGAAAGGACAATTTTTCGAAAGACGAAAAGAAAGACTGTGCGCTCGTATACGGTGCGTCATTAATCGCGGCAAATCTGAAAGTATAAGGAAATTTCCAGGTCTCCACACGCCGCGTTTCAATGACGTATCCTGACATCGGTTTTTCCATGTCACGGGTTAAGTCCGAGTCGGAACGAATACGGTTCCTGACACGCGGTGGACACGTCGCGTGTCTTGGAACACGGTACGTCCAGGTATGTCCATATTCTCGAAGAATACGGGTCCGTATCGTGTGATTTCAGCACCACGATACTCGTCATTTCAAACAGTGGGAGAAGTCGATACTTAGCAATGGAACCGCAATTAGCCAGCTTCACCTGCTGTGGCAATCAAAGATTGTGCCACAATCTTCCCTTCCCTTCGTTAAACGGAGTGATACTAAAGAACACTAAAAGCATCGAGATTTGGAGGCCGCCACAGATCCCAAAATATGGGAAATTTAAGAATAACGAGCTAATTATATGATGTTTTTCGTTGGCTAGCTTGTATAATCCTGATGCCTTCAAGCGCGAGAATTTGAATACCTCCTTACAATCGTGTGGTGATTCAAAGGCTTCTTATTATAAAATTATCCTCTATTCTTTCCTTCCCACAGTCGTCCATTTGCAAGACTAGTGTCACGTTTTCATAAGATTTCAGTAATTTTTTTATACAAGCGAGACATGTTTTAAGCCAGTCAAATTATTTGTGAGTAGGCCACCGAGCGGACCTTTCCAGGCAGTGGCCGGGGGGGTTCGTCCGAACCCCCCGAACCCCCCCAGCCTACGGGCCTGCAGGTGGTATGTATCAGATAATAGACAGAGATAATGGAGTAAAAACGTGCTCTAAAAGATAAAAGGGGTGTTAAAGACAATAACATCAGGCAAAACATTTAATCAATTTTTATTGACTCAAAACTTTCGCACGAATAGGCCACATTCGATTTAACAAATTGACGTCAGTTTTTTATGCGTCTGTCCTGTTATTGACATGAATTTCGTCATAACATTGTCAAAGTAGCTGTGGATCCACGAGGCGATAGCCGAGTGGATCCGCAGACTACTTTGACAATGTTATGACGAAATTCATTGTCAATAACAGGACAGACGCATTAAAAACTGACATCAATTTGTTTTTTACGATAACAAGTTGTCGAATTGCCCGCTCTCGCTCGCTGACGCGTCGCATGAATTTCAAATTTATGTGTCTGTCCGCATATGGACAATAAAATTAAGCCAATGAGCGCGCGTGAATTTCTGCAGTTATCGTAAAAATATCAATACTCCAACATGGCTCCGACGCTTACTTGGTGGAGGTTTTCTTTGTATCAAATTGCAAGTCTCTTTTGGTAATTGAGGGACAAAAGAAACTTAGAACATTTACAAGTTTGGCCTGGAAGCCTCGGGCCATGTTAGAATATCACACTAGTACTCGGCAAACGTGGCCTATTGAGTCAGAGTGTACATCGAGGCACAGGCTACGGGTCGCTACGAGTAAACTAGAATTAAAAGAAGCAATTTCTATTAAAAACATGGAAAAAGCTTGTTAATGTACAGAAAATGTGAATGAATGAACAAAGAAAAAAAGCAGGAAAGAATTTATGGGTACGAAATATGGCTTATTAGTCCTGCATGAGTTCAAGATGACTGGATGTTTTTTGTTGGGACGCGCGGTGGCCTCTCAATGCGTGTACCTTAGTGCCAACCGTTTTCCTGGGAAATAGGAAAACGGAATTCAAACTTCCAGTTTCGTTTTTCCCAGTTACCCAAGTCTTCGAAAAACGGAATTCGAGATTCTGTTTTCGTTTTCCGTTTTCCTATTGCATTGAAAATGGAATTTGAGCTTCTGTTTTCGTTTTTTGTTTTCCCATGATTTTAGACAACAGAATTATAATAGTCATTTCCGTTTTTCGCCTTTCGTTTTCGTAAGATATTGAAAAACGAAATTTGATCTTCGATTTTCGTTTTTCGTTTCTGCGTTTCTATCACTTCCCTATTTTACCTGAACTGGCACTTCCTGCCACAAAAAGCCCGGAAACCACGGATGATGTTTTGGCGGGAAAAATAAACAAGATGGATCGATGGCTGCCTTAGGAAAATAATAGCTACGAAGACGTTCTTGTGGTAATAAAGAACCGTTATCCGAATCTAAGGGGTTGTAGTCTGCGAAGTATAAGAAGGTTTTGCAGTGATCATGGCATCAAGAAGAAGTTGCGGATGGAACAGTCGATATCGCAGTACAAGATGCGATATCGGAGCAGTAAGACTATGTTGCAAGTGGATCATTAAAAGGTCGGCTTAGAACTGAATTTTTTTATTTTATAGTGGGACCTAGATAACCATTTCATTGCGTGATTTGTGATGGAACACATAGAACACATCTTCCCCGCTAGAATTAGTGGCTAGTGCCCAATCTGTTTTTCTGCCTTCCTTAACTAAAGCCTCGCCCAGGCTTTCACGGCTTTTTGGGAACGGAAGTGCCTTCATTCTTCCAGTTCAGGTAAAATACGGAAGTGATAGAAACGCAGAAACGAAAATCGAAGATCAAATTTCTTTTTTCAATATCTTACGAAAACGAAAGACGAAAAACGGAAATGACTATTAGAATTTTGTTGTCCAAAGTCGTGGGAAAACCAAAAACGAAAACAGAAGCTCGAAGTCCATTTTCAATGTAGTAGGAAAACGGAAAACGAAAACGGAATCTCGAAATCCGTTTTCCGAAGACGTGGGTAAACGGAAAACGAAAATGAAAGTTCGAATTCCGTTTTCCCAGGTCGTAGGAAAACGGTTGGCACTAAGGTACACGCATTCCTCTTGACAAGTTCGCTCGCCTCCAGATTGAACGGTCTGTTTTGCCTAGCTATAGTTCTAAAGAATTTTGCGCTAAGTGAGGGCTGGGAAGTTGGAGGTTGAAAATGACACAAGGAGCGATTAAATTCTAACACTGAAGTCGCATCCGGTTTATGTTTCATGTTCATCATTATTTGTCATTGGTGGCCCCGGTTGGTGGCCCAGTATACTGCTGTGCAACTACTACATGCTGCATTCACAGGTAGCTAATAGTCCCGAGGAACAAACCATTTGTTGATAAGCAGTTTTCTTTTCTCAGACATATTCCGCTCCCACATATTATCAGTATTTATAGCGTCTCTTCCTCGATATATGACCGCACTACAAGGCTTGATACCTACCCGCCCTGTGTTCGCTCCATACAGAGAATGCGGTCTATGATTGAAAATAAGCGATAACGGTTTATTACTGATCACCGATGAACTCTTTGGTGTCATTTTCTTCTCCAAAGCAAGATTCCCTTTAGTAGGGGTTTGTAAAGTTAAACTCTTTTGAGCTCCTGCGACGCCGCAAACATCAGTGTCGTCAAACTTCTGCAATCTCAAGGAATCCACTGTATTACTCTTTGCCAGAATATGTTTAGAAACCACCCACGACCTCCTCTGATGGAAAACAGCCCCTTTGGATTGATTCAGGTTGGTCGCTCCTCCTGTAGTCTTCCCTTTCTCTCTCGCTACTGTTGAACCGATTTTTTTCAACCTGACAACTTTGACTGTTATCAGGTATCCGTGAAAAGGAAACCTTCTTACGCCATGAAGAAGAGGAACTGGGAAAGTCCACAAACTTTTCTTCTCCGTCCAAGCTGTCCAATACTTCAACATCTTTAGAATACATTTTACAAAGCGAACATTATGGACATCTTTGGAAGAGTTTCGCTCAAAAGGTAAGTTTTTGAAAGAAAGTAAAATAGCCTTCATCTGCGGAGACATCGCGAGCTTGTCCATGACGTAGTTTGAGAGCTTGAAAACAAATTCGTCAGTTGTTGGAGAGTTTTAGAGAGGGGGGAGGAACAGAATAGGGAGGAGGGAGAAATGGCCCAAAAAAAGTTGGGAGGAGGGAGAAATAGGGGGAAAAAGTAGGGAGAAAAAGAAACGTAACCGTTTAGGGAGGAGGGAGAAATTGGCTCAGAAAGTAGGGAGAAGGGAGATTTACCCCCTGTTCCCCCCCCCCCCTCTTTTAGAGTTATTGCATGTTTGTTTGTTGAAACTAATCAAACTGTGATATCACTAGCGGTTATGTTAAACAATGTTTGCGTACTTGTTCATAATTTGATTTTTCTTCTTGTTCAGGAGTTTAACAACGACCGTGAAGAAGAACATTATTTATCCCGATATCAGTTTCATTTCTCCTCAGAAAATGATTATGACCTTTCTTTTAGCAAAAATGATGCGCGTCTCGGCAATTGAAGGCTGGGGTTAATTTTGTTTTTCCTTAGTATTACGCTGGAAGAGTTATTTGCATGCACGGCTTATTACAATTCGAAAGTAATTAAATTGGTTGACATAGCGAGTCTTTTTAAAGCGGGGGTACACATGAATTTAAGTGAAATTTTGGTAAGTTTAAAGAGAGGTTGAAAGGGAAAAAAGGGTTATGGAGCACCACCAGACAGTTGCCCGACCGCACAATGGCACCCCAGGTTGTTGGGCAACTGTTTGGAGTGTATCTACCAATTTTTAACTTCAAACTCTAATTTTAAAACAACACCAAATCTTCAAAATTTCCTATTTCCATAAATTTTACTAATCCTTTGAGAAAAACTATTTATCTTCAAATATATCTAAAAATCACCAAAAAATTTACAAAACAACCCAAAACATAGATATGTGAAATGAGCATAGAGATTCTTGATTGCTTGAAACGTAAACGAGATATTTGAAACATACCCATACATACCCAGCCAAAATACGGCTTTCATGTGGACCCCCGCCTTATGATGTACAGTTTGGATACTTTTCGTTAAAGATTAGATCTTGGTCTTACAATCTCATCACCCAGTGATCATAATCGGCGCAGTTACCCTCTCATTTAGAGATTCCTCTCTCTCTCTCTCTCCCTCTCTCTCTCCCTGCTCGGGAAAGGAGCGGAATCTCTGTTTCGCAGGGTAAACCTTGCCTAGTTCCTGTACGGCTTTCTTCTAGACCTTCGCGGTCAATTGATTTTGGTGATCTATTCCAGACGAACGGCCTGACCCCGTGACCCGAAACGATTGACCGAGGCGAAATATTCAGGCCTAAGAACCGGGCAAGAGTAAACCGGCGTCGACCAAATAAACAAAACTATCATCCGCCTACGTTTTCAATAAGCCTTTACAAGTTGAACTTTCAACCGCAAATTTCTCAGTGGCGTCTTCAGTTGAACTCTTTATCGTCTTTTTAATACGTTCTCCGCCAAGGATTAGTCAAAATGAGTACTGGAACATATCCAGGCCAAAATGTAACATTCCAAACCAGGAGCCATATGGCTCCTGTCCAAACCTGGTAAACAACATCTGAATATTTTTTAACATTTCTAGGCAAAGCCTAAAAGGTACAGCAACCTGCTCCCGGCCAAGGAAGCGAAAAGACCACTCATGGGAACAAGGTTGAAGTTACAGAGCTCAAGACACGACGATCTAGAACAAGGCCAATCCAGCCATTTTGATCTCACGCTTTGCCAATAACCTTTATTTCTTGAGGTGAACTTCATGTTCATGTCGTCATTGTTGTGCTCAATACAGTGGAACCCCGCTATAACGATGTGTCACGGTACCGGAAAAAATGTTCGTTATAGCGGGGTCTTCGTTATAGCGAAGACCCCGTTATAACGAAATATCTGGTTAACAACAAAAATATTCGTTATAGCGAGGTAACCAAGGTGAACAATGGGATATACCGTGACCACTCAAAACAGTCTACAGACTTGCGCGTGAACAGCTACATTTAAATAAAGCAAAGCTTTGAAGGTCAAAGTTTCCCTATCTTGACCAATAGAAGTCGTGTTTGGCTTATCAACCATTTATATCATCATGCCGTTTTTACTGACTGCGAGTAACGGGACAAAATTATATTCGTTATAGCCGGGTAAATTGTGCGTTGGGACCGTCAAAATCAGTTCGTTATAGCAGGGTGCCACTGTATGTCGCCGTTTATGTCCACTGGGGATATGCTAGCATAAGCATAAACTGCTCGCAGATTGGCTGAAAGTCTTCCGTTTAAAAGATAGGCATAAAAATGTTTTTGATGTACTTATGCAGGAGCTCCTGACGTATGCCTATGTCTATGTTCGACCCTCCCCACCCCACGTTTTTTCTATCAGAATATGGTTATTCTTACGGTTCTGCCGTTTTTAGGCGGGATATATTTTGCAAATTTTTAGATTTTAGAGCCATGATGACTACGGTGTTCGAGGACTATGACTAAAATAATTATATGTTTTAATTCCTGTCTTGTCCGTGTGATTTTTACAATGATTGTTTTGATTGCCAAAATTTGTCCGTTTGATTTCTGAAATGATTTTGTGATTTACAAAGTTTGTTCGTTTGATTTCTAAAATACTCAGTTTTTACTTCAAAAATTTGTCCGTTTGATTTCAAAAAATTAATTTTTGATTTCCAAATTTTGTCCATTTGGTCTCTGAAATAAGTTTTTCAATTCCAGAATTTGTCCTTTTGATTTCTAAAATAATCATGATTTTCTGGTTTTCAAAATTTGTCCGTTGACTTCTGAAGTGAGTTTTTGATTTCCAAAACTTGTTCGTTTGAATTCTAAAATGATTTCTTTTGGATTTCCTAAATTTGTCCGTTTGATTTCTAAAGTGATATTTTAATTTCCAATTTGTTCGTTTAAATTTCTAAAATGATTTTTTGAGTTTCAAAATTTGTCCGTTTGATTTGTAAAAATATGTAAATTAGCTAAGTAATGACGTCATACACTCAACCAGATTTTCTTCAAATATGATGAATAGAGATATCTCAGCCAATTTGTAACAGAAATGTTTGATTCCTTGCAGTAAGATTCTACTAAATGTGCTCCACAATATCAGCTTAATAGTTTTGTTACCATGGTAACATACTGGGTTCCAGACCTCCCCCTATTAAAAGCTTTTCTGGCCACCTTTGACACTCCGTTTTGATATTTGCTAACAGCACTTTATATGCATGATCCAGCAAACATATAAATATGTCTTCTTGAGTTTGTAGCCTTCTTTAACATATTTCAAACTGAAAATCACTAACCTATTGAAATCAAGTGGATGGAGACTGGGAAAGAGTGAGTTGCCATGGGAATGAAATTTTTTATAGCCATAGGTGTGTTTCCTGTAGAACTAGTAGCCTGCCAAGTTTCAATGTTCTGCACTGCAAATTGGCCAAGATAGCTCTATTTGTATAATATTGGGTTGAGTATATGACGTCATCAGTCATCTCATTTGCATATTTTACCCATTTTTCAAATATAAATATCTCCGGAACTAATGCAAATATTTGCAAACGGTAAACGGCGTTTTTATTCTTTCACGGAGTTCTATGTGATACATCCAAAAAATTAAAGGGTAAAAATTTGATTATAGTGTCACTTTAAGATGAGCGCTTTTGAAAATCCCGAGATAAGTATATATTTTTCGATGCGCTCGTTGATAGCTTTATTCCACGCACCGCCATAACTCTGAAATTTAAAATGTGCCTGTTTTTAGACGAAGCATGTTCTTGAGCTGAAAAGTTGTTCACAGATGTAAATTTACCCCCTCTAATGCCTGATGAAGATAATACCTTTGCCAGCTCTTTAGTTTTGGATTTTAGAAAACGATGACGTCACGTGCTAGCCAAGAATTACTTAGACGCAAACGTCTGCAGTCCGTGACCGCCAAATGCATGCACGAAAAGTCATGAGACGTTTACGGCGAACATTGTTGAAAATTGTCTTCATAGGCACAGGGATAGTTTGCGCACTTTTTTGTGCCACACAGTTACCAAGTCTTGGATACGAAAAAAAGTACATCCCTTATGTGTCTGGTTCTATAGAGACAAGATCCTGGGAAAATGAAGACAGCAACACGTCAACAATACGACCTGCAACAATAAGGTTAAAAAAACATCAAGCAACCATTGAGTTGCGTGAGAAATTTTTCATCGCATTTTCATTTGGCGATCAGTTAACTCGTGCCACAGAAAGTCTACTGGCGCTGGCCGCTCTTGCCAGGTACGGAAAGCGCAGTGTTGCTGTTCCATTTGTCAAAGATTCCACGCTTTACGGTACAAAGATCGATCAGGATGCAGGGACGCTCTCTCGATATTTTGATTTGAACGCACTGAACCAAAAGCTCGATTCCTACGGTTATGGATTGCTTAAGGATTGGAGGCATTTTCAGCAAATTTGCAATCAAAGTCTAGATGTATTGTTGAATGTATTTACCCTGGATGGTAAATCAAAAGCTCGTTTGTCGAAAATCCAAAAAGAGAGGTTGAACAAAACTGGGTGGACGCCATGTAATTCGGATCTGCAAGAGACCGGCCGAGACCGATATGAGGGATTTAACATCAGTCAAAGAATTTGCATCGATCCTGAAATTTTAACATCGGTACAACAGTTAGAAACGGATGTTTTACGAGGTTCTACTTGCGTTGGTTTTGTAACGTGGAGAGGGATTGGTATCGGCCGCTGTCATTTTCCCCTTTCTACAGACAAAGTACCTTCGCCTTTTAGTGTTAGACACGAGGTTCCGTTTAGCCGTAAACTTGTTGGTGTAGCGCAAGATTATGCACTCAGACAACTTGGAAACAACTATATCTCAGTTCATATCCGCTCCGAATGGGTTTTAAGAAGGCATAACTCAAACATAACGTACTTGCTTGATTGTTTCCGTCAATTAAGTTCTCGGATACAGATCACCAAGCAAAAAGCTGGCTTGGAGAAAATATTTCTTGCCACCGACTTTTCAACGTTTGGATCAAAGTCTTATAGCATTCGACCTGCGCAAGAGAAAAGTGAAATGTTACACAAATATCTGGATAAACTGCTTGAAAATCGTCATGTGTTTGACCCCAGAACAGTGGAACTTTCGGATAGAGGCTCTATCGCGATTGTAGAGATGAGCATTTTGTCTGCCGGAAAGAAACTTTTTTTGGTTGGGGGTGGCAATTTTGAAGACTGGATAAAGTATCAGTTTGAAAAGGTCAGCGACCATGCTGCTGAGAAAATTTGCTATCGTGAAAGGCCATAAAGAAATACGTAGACAGCAGTGTACTGAGCTATCAAGAAGGGCTGCCTTGCAGTTCGTGGAACTATAACAAAACAACAATAACAAATGTTGTTACGTTATTTAAAAAACTGATCTTATTATTAGGGAGACGCATTCTTTTAAAAAGTTTTACTCAAATGAGTACTGAGTCAGTTAGTCAGTTATTTTTCTTAAACAGTTTTTAGTTATTTTAAGTTATTGCTCTATTTCATTTAGTTAGTTATTTTGCTTTAGGCGCATTGAGTTGATGCTGTTGCGGCGTATGGCTTATGTAAATTTGTGTGGATTCATGAAAACGGTGTTAAAGAATTTGCCCCCTATCAACCATACTTCACCTTGATTTCACTTCTCCTTAAAGCCGCCTCCAAGCCATGTGAAAGGGGCAAAAAAGAGAAAGAACAGCAATAAAAGGAAGATAAACGAGTGGAGAAAGGAAAAAAGGACTTTCTTTCCTTTCAATTTCTATACCGTCACCTTTGGAGTCTCTGGCGAGAAAAACACCCGGTTAGAGCGCGAGTTCTTTAACACTGTTATCATAAATCGAGACATATATAAATGTAAGACATGTAAATATTATTATTATCATTGCTGTCTACATTAGTGAACATACGATCGATATAGAGATTCGACTATCAAGAAACGTTGTGGAATGGAATAATTAGTCTAGAAGACTTCATCAGTTTTGCACCATAATTTATTTACGGTCTCGCGTGACCGACTAAGCGAAAGAGGGACCACTCTTTAGTCTATCGAGAAACGGCCCAAGTTGTAAGAAAACATCTCTAACAATGTCTAGGACGCTAGGGATCAAGATCGCGAGCACAAAAAAAGAAAAGCGAAATAACTCAGCAGAGGCTATAGTACAGATACTGATCAAATATTCAAGTTACGGCTGGGTTGACTAATCAAAAACGAAACGGAACTTACCTTTGTTTGGCAGCAGATTGTTTATCTTACAATCCGCAAAAAGAAGGCCTGAGAAAAAAACCGAGTCGTTTAGATTAACCAGATGTACTCTGAGTTTGTGGCAAAGAAACAACAATTGTATCAAATGGGTAACAAATTATTGTAGACTCTGCGGCTCCAGAGTGAATATATTTGTGAAAATACACTATAATAATAATACTGACATGGGTTATTAACCAAGCATGAGGTCCATACAACTGATATTGACCGAGTTCTTTTTCGCGTGTTTATCACTGGAGCGGGAAGGAGTTTAAGTCCATAAACACGCAAAAAAGAACGAGGCTAATATATGGCTATCTTGCAACGCAGGATTTGGTGCACTTTTCCCGCTCTCGACGCTAACAATATAGTAAGCCGTGAGGGCGGCTGCTGGTGACCTGAGACCCCAAACATCTATCTGTAAGCTATTCCAAACTTGCTGTGTTCTGGAATTTTAACAATACTTTCACAGTCAGTTGCTTTCAATTTGCCGTAATAATTTGCATCTCGTTTCCTTAGAGTTAAACACTTTATCAGGAAAAACAAGAAGTTTTAGTCAAAAACGACACGGACATTCGCCAGATCAATATTGTAGTTCTAACAGCACTCACTATTACCCTTGCGGCAAGAAATTTCGGGAACTATCTACATCTTCGCCTGGGTTGTTGGTGTAATCCTCTCGGTTTCATCAACTTTGGGTAACACTTTTATCCTACTTTTGGGGCTACTTCGTTCTCTTTTGCGTTTTTCACTGTTTTGCATAGTATGTTAACTGTTGGTTTTTTATCAACATGTGTTTTGGGGAGCGCAGTCGGGTTGTTCAGATGCTGCCTTATAATACCGTTATGTTATTTCAGCATCTATCGGAGTTTTCGCCTCCATGTTGCACAGACTCACCTTCCAGGTTAATCTGAACTCCAGAACGTCCACCGATTTTGATGTGGCTTAGTATAAGAAAGCTGTAAATAGCATGTTATGGATTTATGGCCTTCTTCTCGTTTGTTACATGCCGCATATAACGTCACTCTTTGTAACACTTTTCACGGGACTCAATACCACTTGCCGTCGGTTGGTGAGGCTACATTTAAGTAGCATTGCAGGTTTTGTTACAATTCGTCTTCAAACCCTATTCAATACTGTTGGAAGATCAAAGAAATCAAAGCAACCGTTATTGCCAATATGTAAATGTACTTTCGAAACTTTGCAAGATAAGAAATATAGTAAGTTTAGACAAATTGCAATGAAAGGTTGTCCTTTTTTGCTCCCCGGCAAAAAAGTGATGCTAGCTGCAACATGGCGATTTGTAATAAAGTTCACTCAAGGAACCCTCTGATTTTAAGTAAAGTTATAAGAAACTGAGCTAACCGACACTAATGGAATAAAACTAAGAGAGCATGAAGGGTAAGCCGAGAGAGTTTAATCCCATATAGGACTTATCCCTCCCAAGTTTTTGTTAGATGAAGGTGTGTCTCACAGGATATGTCTTGACCCTAGATGGATATCGGCAAGTAGGAGTTATCTAAACATAACTTGTGAGGGATTACCTTAATAATATAGTCCTCTATGGGTGATTAACTCTCTTACCAGTTGCCCCTTATCCTCTCTTGATAAAATCAGTTACCAGGAAACAATAATTATGACTGTTTTTAATTTAAGGAGAGATGGAACACACTAAGTTACCACGCCCACTGACAGAGCGCAAAAACGGCTGGACATGCGCAGTATGAATTACGCATTCACCCGCCATCACTCCCGCCATTCCATTTTCAAAATGGCGGACGACGAATCAAAAACAAACACGTCATTGGAAAAGCCACAGGGCCGCTGATCCTCTCACTGTACTTTTGCGGTCTCGTTAAAAACAAGTGCCATCATTCGAGGAGTTGTTGTGGTTGTTTGTGCAGGAATCGGCAAAACGATCCTGTCAAAATCAGCTGCTAGTTGTGGCAAATTTTAGGGCCAAAGGTATCGCTTTTTGCTTTGTGTCAGGAAAGGTTTATGCCTTTTCGTAAGCTCGCCGCTAACTCAATAAGCTCAAGATTAGTACTTTTTATATTACATATCAAATATGACTTTTTTTTCGTTTCTATGAAAATTTTTAAATCCCGTTTAAAGGAGGGCTTTTGCCGAGACGCTTTTAGAAGGGGAGCGAAGGTTCTTGCTTGCCGTGACCTGCCAAGACTGCGGCTCAGTGAGTAGTTCAATCACCGCATATCCATTGAGTTTTCGTAAAATTACGTTGTTAGCCGTAGTTTTTTCGATTTCTCTCTTTTACAGTAGTTGGAAATTTTGTAATTTCTAAAGAGTATTAAAGAAGTTAGTTCATTACACATGAATTTCTTCGTCTTGTTGTCGTCTCTTTCGGGTTTGCTTTGCATGTGCACAGTGCTATCAGCACGTGGATCCATAGCTACTTACCGTTATAACGAGATTCACGATCAATAACGCAACAGAGGTATGAAAAATTTGGGCTGAGCCACATTTTTTCCCCCTCTACTAACTATGCTTTAAGTGAAAGACGTTTTGATGCCGGCTTTGTGGAGTGGCTTTTGCCGCAGTATTTATTTATAAGAGGATGTGGCAAGAATAATCTCAATGAGATTGCTGAAAGTTCAGCTGAGTTCCTATTCGACCTTTTCGTCCAAGTGTGGAATACATTGGGACAAACACTAAAGGTCAACATACCTTAACCTTTTAGCCGTATTATTTTCCTGCCTTGGACGCCACGATGGACCAACGTTCTTCGCCAATGGGTTTATACCAAGAGACTATGAGACCTCATTTTCTCTTGTTTATACTCATTCCTCGGTTCCTCATTTGGTGTGTTGTGATCTACCAGAGTGTGCTGTCCGGATCCAAGTCAATTCGCCCGATGAAATAACGTACAAAAAATTAAAAGGTTAAACTGGGCCACTCGTTCCACATCACTTGCCTGCAGCCAAGTGACCCTGCTGATGGTCCTTTCGCGAACACTTCTTTTATGTAGGTATCTCGAAGGTGATGCATTGGATAGCGACGACAGCGACGCTGACGATCAGCCAGATGAATTCGAGGGCAACTGCGACGACGAAACGAAAGAAAGCCACCAAAGCAAATTGGCCGAGATGTTCGCCACATTTTCGAACACGTGCTCGATCACTACAGCAAGAACGACCCCGTCAAGTTACGCCAAAGTTGGGGAACACCAACCAAAAACCATTAGAGCAGACCCTTTCACAGTCACAGCCTCAAAGAGAGGATCACCAAGCATTTCTTTGCCTGCACGCCGGTTGCAATAAAATTTGGACATCACTCGGTGGACCATGTGAAACGAGTGCACGGTGCTAAAAACACTTTAAGTCAGCTCACGGTTATCGATGATCTTTCTGAATGAAACAGGAATTAACGAAGTCTTTCTGTACTGGAAGGTGATGAATCTCCATGCGTTATTACGTTAATTTTAAGCAAGTAACCATTTTCGTATTCCCTCGAGTACGAGAATTCTTGAAATTCACTTTACATCACATTACATGTAACTGATATGCGCAGTCGCAGTACGAAAATCCACCTCATTAACGTCATTTACCATCCACCAATCAGCCGTTTTTGCGCTCTGTCAAGCACACTCGTGAGAATCTTCACTTCTTGAGATCCGCTGACTAGTATCACGCGACCATTTCGCAGGCTCAGATTTAGAGCTCATCGAGGTCGCATGTTTTTTTTGAAGTTGACCGCTGACCAAATGCTGGTTTTTGATTGGATCGTGGGCTCATGTCAGCTTAACTTGTTGAAAACAGGGCAGGATTGTTCGGAACCCGATTAACACTAACCAGGTTTAACCTTTTCTCATACACAAATGTTTTTTGCTGCTTTGTTTGTGTATATGGTGATCATAAAAACTCAAAACAGGAGGCCAAACAATATACAGAAAACCTCACCACAAAGTTACAAAACTCAAACCAAAATTCTTCCTTTTTCCTGCTGAACAACTTGGCCCAGGAGCTACCCTTTTAGGCTGGACTAAATCTATATATTATCTGCATTCAAGTAACATCTATACCTTAATCTATTCATCTAATCTATAACAATACATGATTGTTATTGATTCTCTGTAGGCTTTTTTGTTACATACATGTAATTGGTATGTGATCACGTGGGTGTCCAATTAGATTTTAAACTGCAAATGATGTACATGTCCACTTGTAGGTATTCAGTTGCAAAAAGTTGTTAGTAAACAAACATGAAATGGAAACCATTTGTAATATCTATACCTTAAGTAACATCTACACCCTAATCTATTAATCTTTATATAATAACCCAAGTTATTCTCGCATTTGGATTGGTTGTCACCTATGATCTATTAGAGGACAGATGCACAATTGACATCATCATTACAGAGTTTTTCCTTATGCTGTTTTAAAATGGCAGAAAGTTTTGAGAATTATATAAGATAATCTTTTACGTGACTGGGCAAAAGATAAGGCATCACCAAGGCATTGAACAGGTTTGAGAAGCTGGAAGAAGAAAGATAAAGCCGTTTCTTTTAGAAAATGATCGAGAAAAAATTCTCGGGCAGTCTCAGTCGGCAGTCTAGCGAGACTAAACCATGCACAAAATTGGTCTTGGTATAAAGCCGAGAACCATTGCTTTATCTTGAATTTAACAAACCCAATAACAAATTGTTTCTGAGATTAATTTATTTAAAAATTCAACTTTTCCCAGCGTCAAAATAGCTGTTGACACACTGATTGATGTCAGGAATAAAACATCAAAACATCACTTCTTTAAATCAGATTAAAATAAACACATAACCTTGCTTTCCGATGCAAATGTTCCTGTTCCATTTCAGGGCACAGCAGCGAGCTAAGTATAGCTCACCACAGCTCACGGTCGACAGTATCATAGCTAAAATGTGTCTCCGACACTATATCAAACTGTTGGAGAATACCAACCACAGAAGACAAAAATATCCACCATCATTTAGGCTCCTTTCATTCAAAACTTGAATCAAATGGCCTCTAGGTTGCCCGCAACCACGAGTTGTCCAGGGGAATTTTTTCATATATCTCCTGCAATTGTCAAGGCAACGTTTTCACTGACTTGATTTTTTCTAGCATTTCTTCAAGATTTGTACATTCTGCTTTGCTGTAAGTTTTCATTCCACGAGAAGCGACGCTCGAGTCAGGTTTGACAGTGGCGTGATTTTTCTTCGACCAATCACAATTCTTTGCTACGCATAGTAACCAATGAAATTGCCTTCATTTTTGTATAGCGTCATAGATGACGTCACATGGCTTTTTTCGAAATTGCGCCAAAGTTGGGCAAAGTTGGGCAAAGGCTGGCTTTCATTGTTATGTTGAAGTATTTTGCAATAAAGAAAAAGCGTTAGGTGTTAGTAATTTTGTTTCGTCCATTTATATAACACAAATAGATGTCCATGTTTGCCAATGCGTCTGTTCAGTACTAGACCCACAGAAGACGTTAAATATGTGGGTAAGACATGAGTGACACACACCCGGCTACGCACTCGTGTGCCACTTTTTTGTTTTTGTACTACATAATTGATGTCATTTGTGATCCATTACTGAACGGACGCACGGGCAACATGAAATCCTTTTTGTGAAGTAACAAATCCTGCCTCATTCCCAGCTACGTCTCTCTCGCTGCAAAAGTGGTGGGCGCGCAGGGGAGGAACGGGAAGGGGAAAGGATGCGATCCCTCGCGTGCTCGGCTCCCCAATTTCTCGTGGCTTCTAGCTCGCCTGCTTCACCTGCTTTCTTTGCAACTGAAATCGAAGGGCCTTGAGGAGGAGGCAGTAACAATCCCTATGATACTGTGATGTAATAAGGTTCTCTGCAAGGCCTATTTGTCACATAATCTGGTATGCCGAATCAAGTGGGGTGTCCAAATATATTATCGGGGGTATTACAACTTTTTGCACCTGACTACCTGCGATTAGACATGTACATAATTTGCAGGTTAATTGCATGCACTTTAAAAGCTTCCCTCTTAATTTTTCAGTACGCACCCCAGCTCCCTAGAGAATATACATTCTGAACTGCAACTTTGATTGAACTTATCTTGCTATGGATCTTACATAAAGCTTAATAATTTATGAGCTCACCGTATGTGGCCCTGGTCCGCAACAAAAAGTTGTAATCTCGAGTATCTTACCTGCATCAAGACGTAAGGAACTGAATTTTTCCCCGAAGATAGCTTTTTTGTTTGTTGCAATAATCTTAAAGTTGGCAAGTTCCAAACGGTGATATTTTCCTTGTATTCGAGAAAAAGGTGACTGTGGCTCCCAGGCCCTTGGTCCGCGAATGTGGTCCTTGGTCCGCGCTCATGTAAACAGCACGAAAAAGTAAGCGTAAATCCTCACGAGAATGAGAATTTTAACAATTTTATGTATTTCTTTTTATTTTCCTTGATATATTTAAGCTACAGTCTCGATACGAGTCACTAGCGAGTGTAAAATAAATCAGTTTTCTTTTTGGACAACGATCACCTCCCAAGCCAATTTTCTTTTGCTTTCTTTCTTTTAACTTTCAATATTACTTTGGATCTTTGGACGTAAGGACAGGTGAATCAATCTGGTAACACAGTATTTATTTTTTAAGAAATTGTTATTTTTATAACAGATTTTTCGTCTATGCTATTAAATGCTGACTGAATTTTCTCCACTACGTTTCAGCCTTCCGTCTTCCGTAACACTGATGATGAAGGAGCATGGATCACAGCACCTCCTCCACGTGACTGCGGTGCTGGCCGTGGAGGAAACTTCTGACAGTGGTCTCCAGTCTGTTTGCTTACTGAAGAGTAGCAAAATTCCTCTGTTTTAGGTACACAAAATTCGACCCATGGTTCACTTTCGGATTTTCATTTTTGTTGCTGGTTCACACTGGGATCAAAACAATTTTTTATAACCATTAACAAATTACTAAGAGGTTATGCATCATAGGCGTACCGAGCCGGGGGGGCGGGCGGGGGGGTGGGCCTGGCAGCCCCCCCAGTCGCCAGAAAATGTTTTAAGATTTTTCGGGCAAAACGCTGATGATTCGGGCAAAAGTTACTCGGGAGAAAGCATTCTAAAAGGTACTCAAGGCCTGCGCTTTAGGTTCTTTCACATAGAGCGTTTGTCTTGTCGAAATCGGAGTTAAGGTCAAATGATCTAAGGATCCACAATTGCAGGTATTCTGTTTGAGAACAAGCCATACGCCAATTAAATGTGTACCGTGGGAATCCATGATGTTATTTTCATTAGTGACAGAAGGATGAAAGACAAAGGACGACCAAGATTGGGCTCCTGCCAAGACTTATGTCTTTGTGGTGGCTCTGAAAGAGCCCTTTGAATGGCTCCGCAAAGTGCGTTTTAAAATTTTCCTGAACTTCTCGCACGAGGGACAATTAACTGTTTCTTTTATAAGTTTCTGATTTTACCAGGCTGTCGAATGAAGTCATAGGCTAGGAGTATGCAATGTTTCAAAATAACTACAGTGGAACTCCTGATTTCTCTAACCCTAATTTTTTCGATCCTCCCGATAACTCGAACCAATAGTCCGTTTCCCTCTCCTCAACAAACGCCATAATTGTCACGAACTGTCCGATTTTTAAAAAAGCAATATTTCATCAGTTCCCTTGATGTTCCAAAAAATCGGGAATTCGCCTGGTGTTTCCAGTAATGATAACAGTTTCATTACACGTAAAAATTGAGAACGTTTATTGTTTTTACTGCGATTTGAGTACGTAATATACAACTGACACTTTCGGGCATTTTTGTAATTTTTCGGGCAATAGGCCACCGCCCCCCAAGCAAATCCCGAGGGTGCCCGTTAACCCTATGGTTATGATGTTACACTTTGGTGACTAGCACTATTAAGCTTTAAATTTTGTCCTGTACTTTGTTTGTTATGGCACTTGATCAAAATTGCTTTTCACATTTGAAACGAATTGATCACGTCACCTCGAGACTCCTGTAAAAAATAACAAACATACGAATGGAATGTTTGTATATTATGCCGCAAATTTAAGGTCAAAACAGGAGCCGCAGAGTTAGAATTAATGTTAGTATGTGATGTGGGATGTAAAGACCCCTGCCCTGCTAAACTCAGCTCTAGGCTCATCTTACCATTCAATGGAAGCCAACCGTTGAGGCAAGAACTCTGAAAGCCATCCAAACCAGTGATGACAATCCTCGAGGGACCCGTCCAATGGGTAGTCCTGCTATAGTTTTCCACAACTTCTCCCCTTTTTGCGTCTGTTTTACTATATTTCCACATCTCCCGTGGTGGTGGCCCATCCAACTCCGGGACCCAGACCAAACAGGCCATTTTGTATCATGTTTATATTACCATACTCTTTGGTAACTTGTTAGATCACAGTTAAAGGTGGCGGGCGGATTTGAAGATTCAGTGATAGTCCCTTAATGACAGCATCCGCAATTATCACTTTCCTAATTTTGGAAGCTGGATCTGCTGCAAAATGAAAAGCACACTTTTGGTGTCGGTAGATCGCATTTATGGTGGTTGATAGGGGAGTCTACGTGTTTAATTAAACACTGATTTTAATAGAAATGGACTTGACCCGTGGCTACCGTTTTGTAACCTCCTTAACTTTCAAGTTGATCACTGATTTTAACGGGGATATGAAGTTTTTTTCTTACGACTGATTAAATGTTTTAGAAGACGAATTTGTAGTGAATGGGGTTTTGCCACTACCACAACAACTTTAACCGAATAAATTCGAGGAAATCTTAGACTAGTAACAGAAGTTCCCATTCACGTCACAAGATGTTGTAGTTCAATGAGGGGCCAAAAGTTAAATAGAAAAATCATGAAGACCTGACACAATGAAAACGGTGCTGGCAATCAACTCTAATTAACGATTTCATATGTTGTAGGAGATAAACGCAGAGAATTCATGCGACTTCATCAGGCAGACAAAAAGATAGCTTGCACAGTCATGGACTTTTGTTTTTCACATATGAAATGTTAAACGGGCTTCAAGTCAACACCAATCGTGACACCAAAAAAAATTGTTCCTCATTGTCAATTTGGCGTTTGATCGACTCCCAACTGGTATGCAACCCAGTGTCTGCATCCAAAGTTCGCATTGGCACCACATAACTCCACTGGCACATTCTCGTCATCGGAACTGAGGAGAATACTCTTGGCAGCATACTTTGCAGCTGTTGTCGTTATTTTGGGGAAGCGATCTTCTCCATTTCCAGTTCCATTACCCGTACACTTATTTCAAGCTCCAGCATTCCTTTTCTTTCTCGCGGCCTTTTCTTTTCAAGTTCCCTTGTTTTTTTTTTTAATTTCGCATCCAGCATAATTTTCATTGAGGTTTCACCGTTTAAAAAGTTCGGGAGGGTTCTTTTCACATTTTTGCGTTTCACATTGCTACTTTCGCGCGCGGTAAGATAAATGGTTATTTCCTCAAGTGCTGGAAACTGAAGAGGACGACGCCGAAGTTGCATTTGGCCAAGGGGCAGAAGTAGAGTTTGGTTGTTCCTGTATTCCTAATTCACTCATCAGTGATCTGGTCTCGGCAAAGCAGGATAAATTCCGGACTTCCTTAATGCATCTGAAAGTGTAGATCGACGCATTACTTCATCCCAAGTGGATTTGAAGACACTGCAAAAGTTCCTCTTAGTAATGTCCGTGTTAGGGTGCCTCTGGGAGAAGCACCTGACAGTTTTTATACCATGTCTGCTTCATCGAACCGAAGAGACCAACGTCTGCAGGTTGCACAAGGTGGGTGGCATTCTTTAAAAGGGCAAAAATATGCACTTTATTCGCCTTGGCATGTTCAAACGTCTGCAGATCAATGTGAGCATCTGCACTGTCAACCAGAAGGACAATGGGCCTGTTGGATGGTATATTTGGTATAAAGTGGTTGGCCAGCCACATGTAAAATGTGGCAGCATCCATATACCCTTTCTCAGCAATGGAGAATGCACTGCCAGCTACTCCTCCGTCCAACGGATTGTGCGTATTGGGAACACGCTTTCCTGAGAAGAGAAAGTAAGGGGGTATCCACTGCCCCGCAGCATTGAAGCAAGGCAGAACCGTGATTGTGCTCCTTTGTCCCTGGCACTACTCGATATGGTTGTTTTTTAGGTTCTGATGGTCTAAGAACTTTTCCTGCCTTCCCTTGCGAGTCAAATCCATGCCAGTTTCATCGCAGTTCCAGATTTGGGCGGGGCGGTTGGACAAGTCCATGTTCTGTCAGAAAACTGCGCATACTCATTGAACCAGATGTCCAAGTCTGCAGCCGAGATTTTAGCGCGCTTTTTGTCTAGCGGACGGGCATTTCTCAATCTGACTTTCGGGTTTCTCTTAATGAACCCTCTATACCATTTTCTGCCGGGGCGGTTCCTTTGAAATGGAGCTTCTCTTTTGTCCTTTTCAATGAACTTTTGCACAGAGTCGAGAAATTCACTAACAGAAAGGCCAAAACCACGCTTCGATCTCTCAACCAACCAATCAGCCAGCCTATCCTCTTCAGCCACCGTTAAATACGGGATTTTTCCCTTTCCTGCTAGTTCGTATTTCTCATTGTTTTTATCTCGTAAAGTTGACTCAGGAATGCCCCATTGTTTTGCTGCCCTAAGCAATGGCATTCCATCTTTGACATCTTTAATTCAGTGCGTTTTCATACGTTTGCTGCGTTTTCTCTCGATCGTTTGCAGGTTTAAACACTCAGGACATGACGAACTGACCTAGAAAGCGTGAAAAGCTCCTGAGTATTCATGGATCAAGCCATTTATTTCAAGTACATCTGAACGGTTTTAGCTTAGCCTGTACCAGGTTTGACCCAGTACCTCATTAACCCCCTCACTCACTACCACCCTGATGTGACTTAATACACCTTTGCGTTAGAAATGAAACACATTTTGCTTTAGGGTTAGAAGCCAATACTGGTTTGATGTTTTTTATAAATTTTATGCTGTTTTTTTCCTTCCTTGGCCGCTTTCTAGAGCTAGTTGTGCGGCTTATGAGGTTCAAAGGCATGTGCATTACAAGCCTGAACAACTGTCACGGAAGTTGTCACGCCAATCATCGCGGCCGACTTTTCCATGCATCAGTTTTTCGCGCTCTTTTCTTAATTTTTTTTTATAACCTCGGGTAAATCTTCACAAGTGTAAACCATATATTTTCATGCTATGGAAAATTAACAGTCGGTACAGTCAAAAGAAAAAATATCCCCCTTTACCCTATAGCAAAGATATCAGTGACGTCACCTATTGTTATTAATATGCCAACCAGAGAACTATTGGCTGGAGAAACAAAGAGTTCTTTTGTTTAACGTTTTCAACATTTAAATAACAAAAACAATGTTTGTAAATAAATATCTTCCCCTATTGACAATTGAAATGTATAAAAATATTCAACGCAGCCAAAAATATTATAATTGTAAAACTAAACTTTCATTATAAAAGAGAAGTTAAACCGTCCGAAAACATTTATCAAGAAGATGTTAACATTATTGCCCCCGCAGGGTTTTGGCCCAGACGGCCAAACCCGATGAGGCACCCTAGGAGCGAGCCTCCGCGTATAGAGAGGAAAATTTCGCTGTACCAGAAAAAAATCTCGATTTTTAAGAACACGGCTCGCAAAGGATTGCCGAAAGTTCGCTGGGGGTCGAATAATCAAGCGAAGGATTCTGGGAGCGTGTTCTACGCGTAAGGTTGTGAGTCTATACCTGCCAACTTTTTCTGAGATATAGGCGTGAGATTTTATCCTGGGAGTGCTGAGATTTTTTAAGACGACACGATCATTTCCGAAGATTCCTGAAGAATTCCGAAGTCTTCCGAGACGTCCGAAGTCTACCGAAGTTGAAGTTATCGAGATAAATGTTATTATTATTATTATTATTATTATTATTATTATTATTAGAAAACGCTTAGCCACAAGGACCGACGTTAGCTGATAACATCAGCGCTATAGTTCTATTCACCCTTGTCACACGGCGGCCATATTGGATATGACGTATGTGCTTTAGTCATGAAGTCGAGGCGATGCGTGTCTCATCTCAGGTTTGCAGCTAATCATGCCAAACAAGGATCATTGTAGTGTGCCCTTGTGCTCAAATAACAGATCAAAAGATAAATTAGGAATTACCTTCCATCGCTTTCCAGTCGACAAATATGCGAAGGAAAGCTGGATTGTAAGAATTCGTCGAGATGTTGGCAAAAACCTCCAGGTTAGTGATTGTGGTTTACGACTTCTAGCTAAGTAAACTTTATCTGAAATCAATTTGTTCAGGTTTACAAAGTAATTTGATAGACTAGAATTATGTGTAGAACCGAGCTGCTATTTTACTACGTTCCTTAGGTACTTTTATTGCCCGCAATAACGTTACAATTGTTCTTTAGATTTCGAGAAGCACAAAGGTTTGCTCGGAACATTTTAAACCATCAGACTTTCGAACGACCGTCTCTGGGAAACTTCAGGAAAGATTCAGTCCCTTCTGCATTTGTTGATTGTTTGGAGAAGGCACTGTCTAGCGAAATACAGAAAAAAATGAACCTTTCGTTAAATTATGCACGTTTCCCAGCGAAGGTCGTTCGAAAATCTACCGATGTTAGAAATGTTCCGAGCAAACCTTTATGCTTCTCGAAATCTAAAGAACGATTGTAACGTTTTATTACGGGCAATAAAAGTACATACGGAACGTAGCAGAAGAGCAGCTCGGCTCTACACATAATTCTAGTCGATTAAATTACTTTGTAAACCTGATCAAATTGATTTCAGATATAGCTTGCTAGATTGAAGTCGTAAACCACAATCACTAACCTGGAAATTTTTGGCAACATCTCGATGAATTCTTACAATCCAGCTTTCCTTTGCATATTTGTCGACTGGAAAGCGATGGAAGGTAATTCGGTAATTCCTAATTTATCTTTTGATCTGTTATTTGAGCACAAGGGCACACTACAATGATCCTTGTTTGGCATGATTAGCTGCAAACCTCAGATTAGACACGCATCGCCTCGACTTCATGCCTAAAGTACATACGTCATATCCAATATGGCCGCCGTGTGACAAGGGTGAATAATCGGAAAGTTTTGGACTGACCGCGGCCGGGTCATTTTTGAGTTATTTTTTTGTAAAAAAATACCTCTTAGTCGGCGCGTCGAGTATGTTATGGACGGGTCAACGGATCAGTGAGTGAGTCAGTGAGTGAGAGATGTATGTATGTCACACCAATCAGATCGTATCTACTATAAACAGCCAATCAAATTTCTTGTTTTAAAGGTAAATGATATATGAGAAGATTTGATCCCGATACAGTTCAGAACGGCCATATTCATTCTTCTATAAAAGAGGAGAAAGTATTCATATATTGGGTTTACTTCGGCATTTTCTGTGGGTTAGGCTGAGGATTTCATGAGCCTTGAGGTCTGAAACAGTGCTTGAGCTAGTTGTATGCAAATGAGTGAGACATTTTTTTTTATTTTTAGTTACAAAGGTAACTTGATATTTTTGTTTTTCACAAGGAGTAAATTCAATTAGACGTCATGCATCGTTGCTTCTAGTTCTTAGGAAATGTTTTAGAGGAGATGGGACTATTTTGATTTAATTTTGAAAGAGTTCGAACGTTTACAATAGGTACAGGAAACGATTATTTTGTTGCATGCAAATATAGAGAGATATTTTTATTTTTTAGTTACAAAGCTAAGGGTAATTTGACACTTTTGTTTTTCACAAGGGAGTAAATTAAATTAGAGCTGAACATCGTCACCACTTGTTCCCACGAGATGCTTGCTATTTTTAGTTACAAATGGTAACTTGACACTTTTGTTTTTCATATGGGAGCAAATCGTTCCCACGAGATGCTTGCTGCTTTTAGTTACAAATGGTAATTTGACACTTTTGTTTTTCATTTGAGAGCAAATCGTTCGCGCAAGATGTTTTCTATTTTCAGTTAAAAATGGTAACTTGACACTTTTGTTTTTCATATCGGAGTAAATTAAATTAAACTTTCAACGTGTCAGAACGGTTTTTTCTCTTTCTTTCTATTTTCGATGAAGAGGTGTTGTGTAAAAAGGGTAAACTTACGACTCTTATAAAATGCGATAAGGTCTGTTAACTTGAGTATTTTGAGCAAAAATTCCTCTTGGGGGTTGGAAGGGCTATGTGATCGATGAGTGAGGGAGTTATGCATGTGCGCGTGTCACACCAATCACGGTGTGGGTATCAAAGAACGAATCAAATTGCCTGTTAGAAAATAAGATGGTAACTACATTAATTTGGGGAGTATTGTACGTTGTTCACTCAAACATTTGATGGCTTACTATTTAGCTATCTTACCATTACCGATGTAACATGGTATGTTCATCATAAATTCCCAGTTTCTTTCTTGCTGTACATCGCAACCAAAAAAACTTAACTAAATCATTACTGTAAACAGTTCTACGAATGCTCCTATCACAAAAAAATAACTCTTGCACGCTTTGCGTGCCTATGTTTTTAAGGCAGTTGTGATGTTGGTGTTCCCAGAAACGGTCATAAAGCTTTCTTCTAGCTGTTCATATTCTTTGTAATGTAGTGGTACAATTGTATAAAGTAAATGACACAGAATGAATGCGTTAAACGTAATTTAAACAGTAAACTACCTTTTTCACATAACACACCTTGGCCGGACTATATGTGGCTATACTTCCATACAATCCAACTCTCCAAAATTTGCGGTGCGCGTTCCTGACGTTACGTACGACAGTAAGAGCGAGATGTACGACATGTACGAAAACTCGGAAGTTAGCACATACATTTTCCCGCCTTATGAGTGACCTACCAAATTTGCATACTGTGACGAAAGCGGAAACAGCCCTCGCATTTCCCAGTCCCAGTCTTAGGACGCGCATAAACGCGAGCTCGCTCCCAATGCTTTTCACTTCAAAAATCAGAGATCGCGAGGTAAGGTATTGTCATTTATGACATTTATTCATTTTACACATGGTTTTCGTTCCTTACATGCGTCTGAGTTAACATATTTTTAGAAATTGTGTCAAGCAAGACGGCAACAACTCACATTTTTCAATCAAGCGTGAGAAATTGGCCCGCAGGCGTGAGACTCGTGAGTTTTCAACCCGCAGGCTTGAGACTCACGCCTAAGGCGTGACAGTTGGCAGGTATACGTGTCAGCTTTCTCGATCAATTTAAGGTGACTCGACCCAGTTTTTTTGGGGGAGTACCATCCTACTTTGAAGCTCTCTGGTATTCCCACCTTTACTTTTATCGTAAGTCTAACACATAGAATGGATAACATATAGATCAATCTACTATATAACATAAATTTTTGAGGCGATCGGAGTAAATGTCACGTGGTTATAATGCCACGCCCCTTTGAGGTCTGAGTCGAAAATCTGCTGTTGCTGGCATTTTTTCGTGAAAATCTCTCGGCTACACATAGTGCGCATTAGTGCCTTGCGCTGAACAGAGTCTCACCAAAATCGCAAAGACCCAATTCGAGAAATTCAGCAGTTTCCAAATTTAGGTCATAATTTATGCGAAAATGGTAAGCAAACTTTACACGATTATATCTTATAAACTATGAAAGTGATCCCTTTATTTTGGGGATCGTTAGAACAGATGGGTCCTTGCAAGTCAGCAAAAAGCTTTAGGGCCTTGTAAATGCGCGCGATTTCGAGCAAAGCAAACATATAGAAATTATAGTTTTTAGGCTATTTGTTGAGAAAGAGCATTTTCTTAAAAATTCGTAGTTTTTTTTCCCTTCAAATTTTTTCAGGGCCATAATTGATTAACTAACTACCTGGATTTTGAATTTCATGGTCATTGAAAAACTCTGGCATTATCTTCTATAAGCCCAAACTCGAGTAAACATTGAAGATTTTTAGCATTTTGCCTGAGTTTGTGCTTTGGGAATTGTCTATTGTTTCTAGTCTGTCACAGTACGGCATTCTTGTTCAGCACGCGTGCAATGACCATGCTTGGCTGTCTTCCGAATGCTCTCCGAGATATGATAATTAGCATGAAAAAATAGAAGGGAATTCCGTCACGTAACGTCTCCTATCATGAATCAATGATATTACATTAAGCTCAATAATGTTCAAATAACTCTTAGAATAATGGACACTTACGAACCGGAAGCACAATCTCTTCTCCGTGAACCTCCTTTCTCTCCCGAATAGCGTTCAATACCCGGCCATTTTCTTTTAGAGTTTTTAATTCTCGGCATGATGTACACTCAGCTAGCTGGAGACGTTACGTGACGGGAATTCCTTCTATTTTTTCATACTAATTATCATATCTCGGAGAGCATTCGGAAGACAGCCAAGCATGGTCATTGCACGCGTGCTGAGCAAGAATGCCGTACAATGACAGACTAGAAACAATAGACAATTCCCAAAGCACAAACTCAGGCAAAACGCTAAAAATCTTCGATGTTCACTCGCGTTGGGGCTTATAGAAGATAATGTCAGAGTTTTTCAATGACCATGAAATTCAAAATCCAGGTAGTTAGTTAATCAATTATGGCCCTGAAAAAATTTGAAGGGAAAAAAAACTACGAATTTTTAAGAAAATGCTCTTTTTGTGAGAAGGACTCTTAAACACTGACAAACGTCAACAAATAGCTAAAACTATAATTTCTATGTGTTTCCTTTGCTCGAAATCGCGCGCATTTACAAGGCCCTAAAGCTTTTTGCTGACTTGCAAGGACCCATCTGTTCTAACGATCTCCAAAATAAAGGGATCACTTTCATGGTTTATAAGATATAATCGTGTAAAGTTTGCTTACCATTTTCGCATAAATTATGACCTAAGTTTGGAAACTGCTGAATTTCTCGAATTGGGTCTTTGCGATTTTGGTGAGACTCTGTTCAGCGCAAGGTACTAACGCGCACTATGTGTAGCCGAGAGATTTTCACCAAAAAATGCCAGCAACAGCAGATTTTCGACTCAGACCTCAAAGGGGCGTGGCATTATAACCACGTGACATTTACTCCGATCGCCTCAAAAATTTATGTTATAGAGTGTTTTCACTCACGTGACTTTGTTTCCTAGCAACCTTACCGTCCGCCATTATGGTGTCCCTCGAAAGAAAGCGTGAGCCGGTCAGTTACTGTATTTATCGAT